>JBAMBR010002765.1:0-97110 GCA_037044475.1 Zaprionus obscuricornis
TATAAAAATTCTTTTGTTAATTTCTTTTTAATTAAAAAAAATTATTTTTTAAATTATATTATATTATTTTCTTTAAATTTAAATTTAAATTTTATTTATAAACTGAATTTGTAATTATTTTTTAATAAAAATTAATTTATATTTAATATGTATTTATTTATTTTATTTTATTTTATTTAATATTAAATAAAATATAAAATAAATTACAAATAAATTAAATAAATTATAATAAATAAATAAAATATTTAAATTATATTATATTTTTTTTTTAATTTAAATTTTATTTATAAATTTAATTTGTAATTATTTTTTAATTCAAATTAATTTATATTTAATATTTATTTATATTTAATAATATTTAATATTAATATTTAATATTTATTTATTTATTTTATTTTATTTAATAATTTATGAATTTTAAATTTTTTAAACAAATTTTAATCAATTTAATTTATTTTATATTTCAATTTTTTTTATAAATCTAAAAATAAATGTAAAAAAAAATATATATTAAAAATCAATAAAATATAAATAAAATATGTGTAAAAATCTCTATGCAGCTATGCAACTGCATATGAAGTAGCATCATGACATTATGTCTATATATAACTTGTATTTTTATTTATTTGTTTTTTCTATCATCCCTTAGACTCGGCATATGCCTCAGGCTACTCAAAGAATAGAGCGCAATACCACAGTATGATATTAAATAAGTAAAAAGCGTTGTAATCAACTTTCGAATTGCTTATCAAGGCCTCAATGCAGCAGTCAAATAAAACTATACTATAGATTTCTTCTATATATCATATATATATATATAGTATATATAGTCTTACGCTGACTGGCCTGATATTCTCTACCGAACTGTCAGCCAGCCGTTTGTGCCACATTTGAGATTGCATCTCAAGGGGTTTTCGGGGTATGCTTGTGCTAGGCAGAGGCTGTGCGCTTAGTAGTTAGAGTGAGAGAGAGAGACGTTTGTCTATTTGCTAGAGCGAGACAAGAGGTAAACTATACAAGATGCGCTGAGGTTGAAGGAAAGAGTCAGAGGCATAGAATAAATTTGCCTTTTGGCCACCAAAGTTGTGTATGCCCAACGCCCAACGCCCAACGCCTACATGCAGGCTCAAGAGTCAACAATGGGATGACAGTGACGCCTACAGCCCACACACAAAAATAGACACACACACAGAGTAGCAAAGACTAATACAGGCAAAACATACATTCACATCTATGACAATGGACGAACGTAGCCGGAAAACGTTGACGGAGACGAACACTGAAAGACTGTAGAGTGAGTGAGTAAGAAAGAGAGAGTGAGAGAGAGTGAGAGAGTTGATGGTGGCAGCTGCCTGACTGCCGTACAATTTTCATTGTAGTAGAATTTCACAATAATTGCAATGCAGTTGATGTTGTTGTTGCTGTTGTTGTTGCTGTTGTTGCTGTTGTTGTTGCAGTTGTAGTAGTTGCTGCTGCTGCTGCTGCTGCTGCACATGGCATATATAGTATATTGTAGTAGTACATAGTAGTAGTAGTAGTAGTAGTTGTTGTCGTAGTACTATATGGAACGTACTATGCTCTATATACTTTTGCCTTTTTCGGTCATGCAGCCAACAGAGAGCGAGATGACGATAGCGTGCAAGTGAGACAAACTGCAATTTTTTTTTTTTTTGCCGAGTGCAGCAGAAATATCGATCGACTTAAATGAATTTAGGTCAGGCAGCAAAAGCAAAAAACCAGCAAAAGCAGCCCTCTGCCGTTGCTGTTGCTGCTGCCACTACCTCTGCAACTGTTACCCCAAACCTCATACTCTGCTTAGCTCTCTGCTATCCATAGCGTAACCCCTGCCATATACCAAGCAACAGCAGCTAAACACCCCCGGTGCATGCAAGCGGCCCCAGGGAGGGCTGCCTGACTGTGTGTGTGCATCTCACAGATATATGGATAATGGGAAAACATGGAAAATGTCAGCCGTTACTCACGTAACTTATTTTAATTCAAATCAAATAGGGAGAGAAAAAAAAACTAGATTAAAATAAAGGCGGCTGCAGCTATTGATAGCTTCAAGAACTAAACACGCGCCCAGCATTTCAAGAAAACATAACAATAGTGCAATCGAAAATCAAAGCAAAATACATACATACATACATATGTACATACGTTTCCCCCCCAATAACAACTCTCCCATTTGACCCCCCTCTCAATCTACAATTCACAATCCCCTCGCTTCGTTTGGCCATGCCAAACACGCGCCATCAACATGTGCATTTTATGAGGCAACTGTCAAAGCCAAAAAGACGCACTGACGAATACCATTCCAATGTCTTGGGAATCCCTCGGTACTTGCTATCTCCTCCATCCTATCCATGCCATACATAGCAATGGCAGTGCCTTACCAATGCATAGTATCCCAACTAATTTAACGTTTTATGACACAGCTCCTACGTGCTGCTACGGAGCATGGGAACAAATGGTTAAATCATAGACCCCAGATACTTCACATATATAAAAAATATATATATATTCAGAGTGAGAGAGAGAAGTGGCGGCCACAGTCTCATGACTGTCTCTGAATTCAATCACGTGTGGCCAATAAAAAATTGGATTCGTATTGTGCACCACGCGAAGTCGTTGTCGACCGACCTGCACACGAATTACCAACTAAAACAACATTAACTTCAACTTCAATTTCCAAAACTGAACGACTCAGCTTTTAGCTCTTTTAGCGCAGCAGTTGACTCTTGGCTCAGCTGCAAGTACTAATTAAACCCTATAGCTATAAAAATAGCTAAGTAAGTGGAATAATCAAGTAGTAACAGAACCATGGGCATAGACGACTATGTAATACCCACAGAGATTTTTTTTCAATTTTCTAGATATTATTCTTTCAATTTGAATTTCTTAAATTGTACTTTTAATATTTATACTCTTGCAATTTAGTCTAAATCAGTCTACTATATATATAAATTATAGCTGACATAGGAACGATCGTTCGAAAATTAGATTTTTGTATGAAAAGTTTTCTTCTAGAAGATAAACTTGATTTTTTGTATTTTTTTTAATAATTTCCAAATTATTTTTTTAATAAATATTAAATATTAGTTAGACTTTAATTCGTCAATTAAGAGTGTAACATATATTTATTATTTAATAAAATATTTTAGTTATTCGCACACAGTCGATAATTTTGCAAAAGTAAGGAAAAGTCAAAAATAAAATGATATAATATAACTGTTACTCAGAGTAAGAATTCCTCTTCACACGCTAATTAGTATTGAAAGCTTTGACATTCCAATCAGACGCTTTGCAGTTTGAGCAAAACTGCGCTGCTGCAGATATGCTGGCAGATAAGCTTGGCAGCGCAGCGCATCGCTCTCTTTTGCAGCTTCTCCCCTCTCTTTTGTGTTTCCCACACACCTGAACTTTAGTATTAGTGATCGTCGGGATTGCAGCGGCTGCGTTTGAGTTCGGTGCGCGCTAATTATTTTTTTTTAGTGCATTATTTTTGGTGATCTAATAATAATAATAATAATAAATAATATATTGTGTTCAAAAAAGTTATAAGCAAGGAAAAAGTTTGTGCAAGAAATAAAAGATAAAAATGAAAATCATAAGCATATAAAATTTCTTTACACTTTGAAAAGCTTTCAAGCGCGTCATTAATTTTTCTGTCTCCTTTTACTTATTCCTTCCGTTTAAAAGCTTTAATATTTGTGTTCGATGAGCAAAACTGCGCTGCTGCAGATATGGTGACAGAGGAGCTTGGCAGCGCAGCGCTTCGCTCTCTATTGCAGCTTACGTTTCCTACAACGGAGCTTTAGCATACGAGATCGTCGGGATTGCAACCGCTGCGCTTGAGTTCGGCACGCACGATTTTTTTTTTAGTACATTTTTTTTAGGTGATCTAATTATTAAAATAAATAATAAATTGTGATGAAAAATGTGATGTGAGCATGAAAAAAAATTTGTGAATATGAATGAATATGTTTATCTACACTTTAAAAAGCTTGCAAGCGCAGTATCAATTTATGTAAGTGTCTCATTTTACTTATTCATTCTTCTCTTTGACTATGACAGCTGCTGTAGAGCTTTTGCAGGCAGTGCTGCACAAAACTACTGTGACGACTAGCAGTTAATGTACACTTTAAGTAAATATTTTGATTTTAATATGTTTGTTATTTTTTAACATTCAATGGGCAAAGTGTCAACTAAAAGTATACCGTCAACTTATTGCACACATTCTAAAATTAATATAAATGAATATTTAAGAACATTTAAAGCAGGAAATATATGTTTAATTAATTATTTATTTATTAATACAATTTTTTTCATAGAAAATAATTAAAGGAAATTGAAGAGAAATATAAAAATTGCTTTTTTCTTTGCCTTCGTCTTGGTGTTTTTGGTCATCGTCTATTTTGTTTATGCTTCCCGCTCAAGGGTATGAAATCTTTGGCCTGCCGTTTTTATTTTATTTTCTTTATTATACAAAATTTTCACTTTTGTAATTTTTATAATATCTATATTACAAGCGCATCTAATAGTCGTTGCTACTCTAAACGTAATTCTCTATTCTCACTTGCTTTTAATGTATTTCTGGTGTTCGCCTGAAAGGCTTAACGACTCCCTGCAGCACATTTTCCATTTATGATAACAACCCACAATCACAATCACAATCAGAATAAGAATAAGAATAAGTATAAAAATAAGTAGTAGCAACTGAATGTTGAAGTTGCAAGCGAAACTTCCTTGTGCAGCCCTTAAATGTAATGTACTTCTTAATGCCAGACGACTCATTCTATGACAACTGAGCGAAAAACTGTCTCCCAAAAGTTTTTGTCAAACTAAACGAAAAATTCAAGTGCAGTTATAGTAATTTTTGTCGTTGTTGTTGTTGTTGCTGTTTTTTGGGGGGCGTTTCAATTTGTAGTACAACGAAACGCCTTGATTGAATGAAATGTTAAGCGTAAAAACTTTTTACTTAAATATTCTTTGGATATTTTTTTTGTTTTTAATGGGAATTTTGGCAGCTGCTTGAATTATCTTTTTCTTTCTCTTTGTCTTTATTTTTTTTTTTTAACTTTTTAATAACATTTTAATTATTCTAAAATTAGAAAATTGTTAAATTGATTTTTAAATGTTAGCTGCAATTCGCAAAGGTCTCGTTATATGTTAACTTGCAATACGCTAGCGCGACATGCATGTACATGCATGCTAATTATGCAGTGTAGTGTAATGAAGTGTGCTCTGCTCTGCTCTGCTGTGCTGTGCCAAGGACTTAGGACCAAGGACTGCTAGGTGTGACATATCAGACACGCCCAGACACAAAACAGTGACAGACTGCGCCCTCAAAGATGCCTTCTAACTGGGCTAACGATAAATATCAAATGATTTCGAGTCCTAGTTTCCAACGGCATCCACAAGTAGTCACACAGTAAAACAAAAAAAACATTTACACATTCACAAATACATTCACAGTGACTGTAGTAGTCAGTCGTCACACAGGGCCACCTCGGTACAAGTGCCCCCAACTGCCCCAGTTACAACGGACAGGCCATGATCTACTACCACAACTGCAGTTCCTTCTATCCAATCTCGCTGTCGACGTCGCTGCTAAAACTATACGTACGCTGCAGTCGACGTCGCAAGCGTTTGCTTTTGCTCGTACTACGAGTACGTGCAAGTCTTCGTCTCAATTGCAACGCAAAAACAAATAGAGCTGAATGCTAAAAAAAAAATATATTTACAAAAAATAAACTATTACACTATTTAAATACTCTATTAACACACAGAGACACAAAGTCATAATTTTAATTTAAGTAAATAAATTAGTAAATAATTTAAAAAACTTTGCAGAGTTTATATCGTTAAAATAAAAAATTGTAGAAGAATAATTATAAACAAAATTACAAAATAAAAAAAAATAAATAAAAAAAAATATAAAAATAAAAATAATAAAATAAAAAAATAAAATAACTAAAAAATTAGTAATTTTTTTAATAATAATAATAATTAAATTATTTCAAAAATTAAATTATTTAAAAAATATAAATTAATAATAACAACAAATAAATAAAAAAAATATAAATATAAAATTTAAAATTTAAATAAATAATATAATAATGATAAAATCTAATTATTAAATATTATTAATATTAAACATTTTTTTAAATTTTAAATTTTTATATATTAAATTTTCATATAATTAATTTTATTTTATTTACATTAATATGATAATTAAGATTAATATTGATAAAATATTTAAAAAATACAAACAAAAATTGCAAGATATTTAAAAAAAAATAACAATTAATAATAATAATAATAATAATAATATAAATTCAATATTCAGCATTCGTTCAGCATTACTTAATTGCATAAAAATAAAAATAATAATGATAAAATTAAATTATTAAATATTATAAATTTTAAACATTTTTATATATTAAATTTTATATTTTATTAATATTAATATTGATAAAATATTTAAAAAATAGAAACAAAAATTGCAAGATATTAAAAAAAAAAAAACAATTAATAATAATAATAATATAAATTCAATAACTCCGTTCAGCATTACTTAATTGCATAAAAATAAAAATAATAATGATAAAATTAAATTATTAAATATTATAAATTTTAAACATTTTTATATATTAAATTTTCATATATTAAATTTTATATATTTTATTAATATTAATATTGATAAAATATTTAAAAATTAGAAAAAATTACAAGATTACATTAGTAAAAAAATATAAATTAATTAATAATAATAATAATAATAATATTAATTGAATAATTCCGTTCAGCATTCATTAATTGCATAAGCTGCGCTCAAATGCATTGACAAAATGTAAATACCTTGCATTGAGTTGTCAGGCTGGCGCCACGTTTGCATTTACGTTACGTTTACGAGTACAAGCCGTCGTAGTTGCAGCTGCAACAACTGCAGAAATAACAGCAACAGCAACAAAAACAGCAACAAGAAGAAGAAGTAGCGAACGTGCCTACAAACGACACGCCGCCGAACGAGGCAAACGCGAGCGACCCATCGAGCTGCCCAACCTGTAACCAGTTCGCCACCTCTCGCATATTCGGTTCGTAGCAGCCGACGCGAATTAAGTTTGGATTTGGGTTTGAGTTTTGGGTTAGTCGACGGCCCCAAAACGTTTGCCACAGTGTGCACAGTGCTGTTTCAACGACAACGACGTCGACGACGATGACGACGATGACGACGACGACGACGACGATGACGATGATGATGACGACGACAACGATTGCGGGGAGGCCACGCCCATCACTGGGGCCAAGCAGCCGCCCTGACGCCCTACTTTAGCTGGCTGGCAAGGTTCGGCCTTGGCGCTCAACACTGACCCGCTTTTTGGCTGAGTGTATGTTCGCCTCTCTCTGTATATGTGTGTATGAGTGTGTGTGTGTGTGTTTTTAGTGTGTGCATGGAGGCATATTTTTCTTGTCGCTCTTTCGCTTTCGGCTGTTGCATTTCAAATGCGTTTTTTTTTTTGCGCTGAAAACTGCATTTGAAATTTCACAGAAACAGAAACAGAAAAAAAAAAAAAGTTGAAATTGAAACAATTTTACGCGCAATTTTCATTTGAATTGAACATGAGACGTATGCGCAATATTTATTTAACAGTTAAAAATGAAACGGAACATCGAATGAAATTGCAAAATTGTGAAAATGTTATACTAGCTGCCATTTGATACTAGTTTTTCATATGCATTTCCCGTTAATTAAACGTTGAAAATTCAAAAGAATTTAAAAAAAAAAAAAATAAATAAATAAATAATAAATAGAAATTCAATAAAATTGTTCAATTAGTTTTTATATGCAAAGGTTCGAGAGGTAAAAAAAAAAAAAACTTAGATATTGAATATCAGCAAAAAATTTCATAAGAAAGTAAAAGCCTTTGAAATTGTTGAATTTTTTTTTTTATATTTTTTTTATATTTTTGTTTTATATTTCAAACTCTTAACGTTGTTGCTAGCTATATAATTCAATTTCACTATAAATAATTTTCATTTATTTATTTTTTGTTTTTTTTTTTTTTTTTTATATTCTTTTTTTCAATTATTTCTGTTGGCTGCAATTGCGTTCTTGAGTTCCATTTCAAGAGTTCAATTTACTTGCTGAAAACTATTGTGGATTTCTAATGAATGATGCTCGTACTTCGTTTCTTTACTTCTCTTTTTTCATTTCTCTGCACTTCTCTACACTTCTTTACATCTCTTCCAGTGCAAACTGCAAGCAAAGAATATCAAGTGGTTTTTGTCGAGTGCTGCGTCTTCCTATAGCTATCATTTCTTTAGTTCAGTTCAGAATCTTTACTTATATGACCGGCGGCAGACGAAAGTAACGGCGCATAAAGTGCGCCCAGCAGTAAGCAAAAGCAAGCAGCAGGCAGGCAGCAACAGCATTTACCAGAAACAACGCCGACAACAGCTAGAAAATTTTATGGCTCTCTTTCTGCTACTTCAAATTTGATTTCAACTTCGCAAACTTGTGCAACGATGCGTTTTGCCGCCAACAGCGACGATGCCTGTACAACAGCAGTTGGAGCCTGAGCGCTGCACCTGCCACACTGTGAGTAATACCAAGCTCATCCAGCACCATACTCTCTCTCATACCCTCAACTCTTACTGTTGCCGGCGGCCCACGACATGTGGCCGACACATAAACCAAGTCTGATTCTGAGTCAGCAATGTAGTTGAAGTTAGATGTTGGCTGTTGGCTGTTAAGTGTTGGGTGTTGGAAGTTGGAATTGTAATCCGTGCCTTAGCCAGTCAGTTGTAGTCACCGTCTGGCAATGCGCCGTGTCTGAAATTTGCGACCTGCCACAACAACAACAATAACAACAACAACAAGAAGAAGAAGATTTAACAACAAGCAACAGACCATGGCAACCGTCGCTGGCACTATGAAATGCCCCGCAAGATGCGACCGCATCGCATCGCATCGCATAGCATAGCATAGCATAGCATCGCCCAGGGAGGGAATTTTCAATTGTCTCGTTCCCTCTCTCTCTCTCTCTCTCACTCTAACTATCTATCTCACACTGTTGATACTTCTCTATCTTTGTGTCTGTGGCCAGAGCTCAAATTAATTTCATTATTCTCGTTGGCTGCTCTCGCGGCTCTGAAGTTTCTCTTTTGATGCGTGATGAATCAGCAGCAACAACAGCAAGCGACTGCTGCTGTATTTTTGGGGGGTCTACATTGATGGCATAGAGACCGCCAGAGTTGATGCTATGCTTCTCTCTTCTAGTGTAGCTTTTCATTGTGTGGGCGCCCCATCGGTTTTGTGTGTGTGTTTGGCGGCATTTCGTGAGTGTCCAAAACGACCACAAATCAAATAATTCGTGGACAACCGCAATTTAAATGCGCTTTTCAGTCTTTTGATTTCTCAACTGATTTTGTATAATCTGCTCTCTAACTTCCTATAATTGTTATAACTGTCAACAATCAAGTTTTGACCTACAAAAACACACAAAAAAAAAAAAAAAATAAATAAATAATTTAATAGATATTTTCAGTTAATTGATTTTTGTATAAAGAAAGAAAAAAAATATAAATATCAATATAAATTTTAATTGAAATTTATAGAAAGCATAGCAAAAAAAAAATGAGAGTTAACTCAAGCATAAATAATATTATTGAGATCTATCAATATATATAATTATATTTACACAATTTTGCCTTTCTCTCAGAGTGAACATTTCAATAAAATAAAATAAAAATTTCTAAGATATTTTATGCCAATTGCAAGTTTCAAGTCAAGTTCTCAACTTTAGTATTGACTTTGACTTGCTCATGTCACAGTCAATACTCGTGTAAAGTAATTGAGTTTCACTCTACAGTTCTATCTCTCACTCACACACACTCTCTCTCTATACAGTTCTCTCTCTCGTTCGCTCTGTCTTTCTTTGCGAATCAAAGCTTGACCAAAAGGGTCCTAAGATTGAGTTCTATGGCTGCTCTACTGACGATTGCGATTGAGACTGCGAGTGCGACTATTCTGACTACTGTATATCTGCTGGTGTCTGGACATTTATTGCCGTCCGTCTACATTAGTTTGTTGTAGAGCAATTGGCAAGCCAATTCGAGTACATTGCAAGACATAACATTCCCGAGCACTTTTCCTTGCTTTTCCTTGCTTGTGCGCTTGTACGAGTCATTATTTATTTACAGTAAAATTGTATTTCCTTTGCTCTTAAATTGGGCAATTTATAACGAGGCACTTGACGCCAACAGACATTTAGACATACGGACAGTTCCGACATATAGTCAGGCTAGCAAACGTCACGTGATAACTTCAACTTGTCTGAGATTTATGCATATGTATGTGTGTGTGTATATAAAGTTTATGCAGTGTATGTCCGTTTGGCTGAACCCCAAAGCATCAGTTCAACAATTTCAATATTTCATCAAAGACATTCAAAGACTTCCACAAGAAATTTGCAGAGAGGGTTAAGTGCAACAGCGCCAGAGTGGCGCTGCAATTATTCTCGTTAAATGTGGACCAACTAGTATGTGAATCTCGAGGCGGAGGCTGACGTTGAGGTTATGGGTAGAATGCGCGAGAATGCGGGCAGCAAACAACAGCAGCAGCAGCAGCAGCTACTCAAAGGCGCAGAGCGCAGAGCGCAAAGATGAATGCCAAGTAATGCACATGTTACTATTTACTTTGCGTGTTCTTCCAAAAGAAACAAATGACGACGCCAGACTCCAAAACGACAACAGTAACAACAAACAAGAACAACAAGAACAACGACAAAATGCCTTTTACTGAGCTCTGGACATTGGAACGTTGGCGTTGGCGTCAGCGTCGCAGCATTTACTAGATGACAGCGACAATATCCAATGCATTTTGCCTTTACCCTTGACTACCCACTGCATTATTGTAACACCATCACACCACCGATCACCCTCTGCTCTATATATATTTATCCTTTAGCGACTGTCTGTCTTTGGTTATTACTCATACGCACTGCGGGACGGCAGTCAATGCGTCGACTGCATATTCTAGGATTGAATCTGTATTCGCAGTAATGTTACTGCCAACAAACATTGACTCATAGGAAAGAGGCAGAGCGACAGAGAGAGAGAGAGACAAATAGAGAGGAAGAATGAGAATGGCCTGTGTTGGCCCAGAAATGAGGTAATCAAACATTAGAGAGAGAGAGAGAGAGGAGGTCACCACCCAAAAGCAATTGTGTGTAGAGTAATTGCCTGTGAATGGCAAACGACAAATCACAAATCAAAATGTTCAGTAAATATTTGCAACGTATACGAATTGAATGTCAACACGAGGCAATTACATTGATAGACCGTGAAAGGGGTAACCACTGCTACATATATATATATATCTATACTATATATATACACGTGCAGTATATAGAGCGAAGAACAAGGATGCGACATCAGTGTGCAATGTGCATAGCGAATGATTGGTTTTTTTTTAGTATAAACTGCGGCAAAGGATTTTTACAGTTGTTCATATAGTGCGGAAAGAATTCTGTATAAAATAAAATTTTATTGCTGATGAGTTCTCTAATTTTTTTTGTATTATAAAAAAATTAAAAAAAAAATATTTTTTAATTTTATTAAATAATTTTAACATTTTTTTTTTATAAATTTCAATTATTTTTGATTTTTTATATATTTTGAAATTATTTTAAATAATTTTATATATTTTATAAATAAATAAATAATATTATAAAATGAAATTTAAATATACTAAAATAATAGTAAATATTATAAAATAATTATAAATTTTTTTAAAATATTATAAAATAATTTTAAATATTATGTATTGGTTTTAAATATTATTAAATAATTTTAAATATTATAAAAAAATTGTTAATATTATTAAATAATATTTAAAATTTGTATTACATATTTTTTTATTTTTTTTAATATTTTCAATATATATTTTTTAAATAATTTTAAATATTATAAAATAATTTTAAATATTATAAATTGGTTTTAAATATTATTAAATAATTTTAAATATTATAAAAAAGTTGTAAATATTATTAAATAATTTTAAATAATATAAAAAATTTGTTAATATTATTAAATAATATTTAAAATTTGTATTATATATTTTTTAAATTTTTTTAATATTTTCAATATATATTTTTTAAATAATTTCATATATCTAATACTACGTTTTCACTATTATTTAAATAATTTTAAATATTATAAAAAAAGTTGTAAATATTATTAAATAATTTTAAAATTTATATTATGTATTTTTTAAATTTTTTTAATATTTTCAATATATATTTTTTAAATAATTTCATATTTTCATAATTTCATAATTTCATAATTTTAAATATTATAAATTGGTTTTACATATTATTAAATAATTTTAAATATTATAAAATAAAATGTTGTTAATATTATTAATTAATATTTAAAATTTCTATTATATATTTTTTAAATTTTTTTTAATATTTTCAATATATATTTTTTAAATAATTTCATATATCTAATACGACGTTTTCACTATTATTTAAATAATTTTAAATATTTTTATATATTTAATTTAAAATATTTTTTAATAATTTTATAAATATTTAAAACAGATTTTAGTTGCTTATCTATCATACTTTACAAGTGCTTGCATTTAGTTTTATCTAAAAATAAAGGCAGCATGTAAATATTACAGTTATGTTTTATCAAATGCTTCTTCCTGATTTTCATCATGTAAGTTGAAGCTTTTTTCTCATTCTATTTCTACTTCTTCTACACACAAATATCCGTTATCTTTAAATTTAATCGCTTTGAGGTTGTTTTAGTTGTTGTTGCTTTGCGGTTGCTGTTGCTGTTGCTCTATCTTCACACACACACACACACATACACACACAGAGAGAGCTAAAGTCTGTTTTTGTTTTGTTATTGTTTTTGTTTTTGTTTTTGCTTTGTGTGTATGTTTTTTTTTTTTTTTTCTGACTTGTTTGCATTTTTGTTTTCAGCTTTACGGAACTGTTTCTGTTTCAACGTTGCATGCGAATACTTTGTGTTGTTGTTGTTGTTGTTGCTGCTGCTGTTGCTGTAGCTGTTTCTTGTTTCCATTTTTCATGCAGCTCCAACGTCGTTTAATTTTTGCCTTTTTGGGGCTTGGAAATAAAAAAATAAAAAAAATAAAAACGCGAGTCCAAAGTCCATAAAACATCACGACGCTGTCAGTTGTTGTTGTTGTTGCTGCTGCTGCTGTTGTTATTATTGTTTCGGTTGGATTTTTGCTGAAAGTGGCAGAGCCACCAGAGAAACAACAATAACAATAACAACAACAGCAATAAGAGCAACAAGCCAAGGTGAAGCTCTGGTGGAGTAGTTGGCTGGCGAAAAAAAGTGGCGGGGGGGGGGACAAACAACAGACAGAAAAACGGCAAACGTGCAAGAACAACAACAAGAACAACAACAACAGCAAACAGCAAGAAACAGCAACAACAGCAAAACGAAATAAAAATGAGTTAAGAGAAACGGACGTTCATAATGCTAGCAACATGGGCGTAGTTCAACATATCATAAAAGGTGCCAAAAACTTAATGCAAACCATTTTTGATTAACGACTACAAAAAAAAAATATATAGAATTTTTATATATGCATAAAATAAACTTAATTATTTTGAGCCCCCCTTTGACAGTGTTAAGCTACGTCCATGGCCTACAATGAAAGTTGATGTTGTTGGCTTTTATCGCTACTCTTGAGCTTCTTACACATGTGCAAATTTTGAAATTTCACTTCATCTCCCCCTCGCCCTTCGCTTGAGAAAAGATTCTGTCTGTCTTTCAATCTGTTTTGTCTCTTCTTCACTTCACTTTACTTCAGTTTTGTTGTTGTCTCCTCTTTCAACTGTTCAACTGTTGTTTGTATGTCTCACTTTCTTGCTACTTTTGCATCATCTTTCACACACCAAAAAAAAAAATAAAAAATCATAGCATATATTATATGTATATATATGATGCCATAGCATGCCATAGCTCTGCTGCCATACTGAAGCATATAGAACTGAACCGGGAAACGTTGAGAGCCAAGTGCAGACAAGTGCAATCGCTGAACGATGCAATGCGATGCGATGTGATGCGACGCGACGCTTAAGCAAAGAGCCTGAAGCGCACTCGACTTCCCGCCCAGGCAGAGGCGCAGAGTTACAGAGTCCCGGTTCCCAGCTATACAGCTGTATAAAACTTCAGACCCTAGACTGTAGCCTCCCTCCCCCCCATTGATGATGACCCCACGGCATTGCCATGGCCTTTCGTTTTGCCAGTTATTGTTGTTGTTATTGTTGTTGTTGTCGCTGAAGTCTCGTGAAACTGCGCAAAATTTTTAAAAGGCCGCCGACAATTTGGTGGAATGTGAATGCCTGCGAAATGTTATTTCTTGTCTTCTTCTTCTACTTCTGCAAAACTGGAGGATTACTTGTATTCACATTCGCACTCATGCTTACAAACTGTATTATTTATATACCCTGCATACACATTTTAACGGGTATGCTAGACTCTTTAGAGTGCAACAAAAGGAAAATTTATAAAATTTTGAAATATTTTCTGTCATAAATTTTGCTAGAATTTCAATTTCTAAAATTTAACAGAGCATCAATGAGTCTAGCATACACTTATACCCTGCATATTTTATGCCAATAAAAATTTAAAGACTTTTAAAATTTGCAGCTTTAAAATCACTAAAAAATGAAAGAAAGAAAGAAAACGTAGCGGGAAGTAGACAAGTTTTAGGCGCAGATTACAAGTTAATTGTTATTATATAGAAAGGAATGCAGAAAGTTTGCTCAAGTAATACTATATATATATTTTTATATGTGATTAACATTAAGATATATATGTATAGTAAAATCTAGAGAAAATAGCAGTTCTAGCAGTTACAGCTGTTGCTTTACTTTTCTTTGTGCAGACCAAAAGCCAAAAGAGAAACCAGACTATAAAAAAATTGTGTTTTTTATTGCGATTAAATCTATAATCTGTTATGCAATAACTGTTCAACTTCTACCATAATTTATATCATAAAGCTTTAAAATGGCAATTACCAAAGGCAACTGTTTGTAGGCTGCTTATAATTATAATCAGAATTTGTTTTAATCATATTCCATGATACATATGTATGTATAGTGAAAATGACCCAGTCGACAGTCAGCAGTCGACAGTCGACAGTCAGCAGTCGACAGTCGACAGTTGCCCAGCAAGTTTCATGCTTGTGTTGGCGTTGTCGTTGCGCATGCGTCACTCGCCTACATTGCCGCATAAGCAGCACTTCAGGCAGACAAGAATAACAGCAACAGCAACAGCAACAACAACAACAACAACAATTGGCAAAGCCAGAGTCAAAGCTATTGGACTCTGTTGTGCTCCAATGTTGGCGGCAGCGGCAGTGTCATCCCAAGAAACGGAAATTCAATTTCCGTCACGTTCAAAGCGAAATTCACTTCCTCGCCCATGCAGCAGCAGCAGCAGCAACAGCAAACAGCAAACAGCAAACAGCAGCAGCAGCAGCAATGTTGTATATATACCTCTGCAACCCTCTCTCTCTCTCTCTCTCTGTCTCTCTCTCTCTCTCTCACTCTCACTCTACGTATACCCTTTCCTTACTGAGTTTAGCCGCTGTGCCTGACTACTTGGCAAGCAATATTTCGTTTTCGTTTTAGTTTTGCTTTAAAAGCCAGGCCAAGAGCCAGAGTCATACAACATGATGATGAGCTTTGGCATTATCGTCATTATTAACGCCATCATCGTTGTTTCAGTTCTTGTTGCTGTCGTTGTTGTTGTTGTCGTCTTTGTTATCGTCACCCACTCAACGTCAGCGCCTCAGCCAAGTGACCAACTTAATTAAGCTTGAAAGGGAAATGCTTCCTCCTACACGATTGCGTTCAACAACAGAGGAAGTAATGGCAACAACAACAACAATAACAACAACAACAGCAACAATGATGCCATGAAGTTCGCGCTCTGTCTCTTTCTCTTTCATTGCTTTACGGAATCTGGAATGAAAAACTCGTCGTCGTCGTTGTTGTCGTCGTTGTTGTTGTTGTCTGAAGGCAACTGCGTAAAGCCGCTTAATGAATGAACAAATGTTTGACTGAATGAATGAGCCAACAAATTAATTAATGCAAATTATGATGATAAAACTAAGTAAATGAATTCCATACAAAATTTACCTACCTATAGTTTGTCTGTTCATCTAGACCCTCACTTACATTGGCCAAAAAATATAAATTTTTTTTTTTGGTGTTTTGGTGTCACAAGCAACACTTTAATATTATATATATATATATATATATATATATATATATATATATTCGTGCAAGTATTATTATAGCTTAAGGCACTAAGGTTTCATAATGTTGGCCAAAATGGGCTGAACACAAGGCTTGAGTTTCAGATGACTTGTAATATTTATATTTATATATACAAATACAAGTACAGGTGTGTCTCTCTCTCTCTCTATCTCTCACTCACTCTCCAACTGTGTGTGTGTGTGCATAAACCTTTGGCATTTTGTTAAGCGTTGAACAGACGCAAAGAAAAAACAACAAAAAAAAGGTCAAAGTTAACTAATGCGAACGAGTTGAAAGGAAAGTTAAGATGAGCTTGGATAACAATTTAGTTATTGAAAGTGAGCTTGATTTTTTTTATATTTATATACCCGGTAACAGAAAGGCAATAGAAGGTATAATGTGTTTTTAAGACAGCAGAAAAATGTATTTAAGGCGTGGCTAAGTAGGCGTGGCAGAGTCTATGAATTGTGAGAGACAAGTCGTTGGTTGCCTGTCGAACTCTTATTACACTTCAACAGCTCGATTTTGTTATTTATAGAAGCTATGAGTATCGGGTATCTTACAGTCGAAACTTTTTCTTTTTTTCTTACTTTATTTTTTATATAAGAAAATTAGCCAACAGTTGAGTTAAACAATGCTCAGTCTGCATCGCTCACTCTCTCTCACTCTCTCTCTCACTCTCTCTCTCACTCTTTCTCTCACTCTCTCTCTCTCTCTCTCCCTCTCTCTCTCTCTCCCTCTCCCTCTCTCTCTCTCTCTCTCTCTCTCTCTCTCTCTCTCTCTTTCCTCTCTAAACAATCAATAATTTACTGCTTGCAACTAACGTTGTTTTTTTTCCCCCCCGATAGGAAACTTCTCTCTCTCTTCTTTACAGCCAATCATTAAAACTTGTTTGCTTAATTATCAGATTCATGTAACAAAATTCTGCAAAAAACCAAATTTTGTAAAACTGTTTTCTCTTATTTCACAGTTTGAGTTTCGTATATAGTTTATAGCATAATTGCATATAGTAGTGCTAGTTAAATCTAGTATTTTTTTTTTCTAGGCAATAAAAACAATAGTTTGAACAATTGTCGGAACATGACTCTACGGAGACTAATTCCAATTTTGTAATTAAAGCCCTTCTTCTTCTTTTACTGTGTGTGTGTGTGTGTGTGAGAGAACGTTTTTTTTTTATGGTAGCCTTAAAAAAAAAACCTTAACGATCTTGTGGACGGATGGATAAATGTCTAATTGCAGTGTTTCCCTATAGCGCAGTTATACTACGAAAAAAAAAAAAAAATAAAAATATATCTGCTGTACGTAAAGCGTTTGCACTACATTATAGTTTTCTTGGCGCCCCACAAATACACAGACACAGTTACACACACACACACACACAGATATATGTACATACATATGCAAATGGATAATGAGAATAGCGGAAAATGTGCTGACGGGCGATTGGCTGTACGACGGCTTGGCGGCTCCGATGATGGCTCCGAGGCTTACGTTTGGCTCCGCTCGGTGGCGTCGGTGGCTGCAATTTACGTAGCCCGCTAATGTTATAAACATTGCAATTATTGCATTTACTCTCATTTACCAGCCAATGTTGTTATTGTTGTTGTTGTTGCTGTTGTTGTTGTAGTTGTTATTGTTGTTTGCCGGCTCGTTATTGCCGTCGCGCACGGGCCACTTAAAAAACTGGCGAGCAAAGAAAAATTGCCATGGAGAAAATTCACGCCTGGCGCCAGGCGCCACTCAACCATACCCCCAAAAAATCCCAAACCAAAGCCCAAGCCCAACAGTAGCAGCAGTGGCAACAGCAGAATGTAAAAACCGTTGGCTATTAGCAGAAACTCAAACTGAAACTTTTTCTTCTGGTTTTTTTTTTTTTGTACGACAGAGAGAGAGAGCGCGCGTACAGGTGAACAGTAACACACAATGGATGCACTATAGTTGAGCAGATCCTGTGGTGGCTCTGGATTTTTCACATGCTTCGGGGGTTTTTTTTTTTTTTTTTTTAATGCACTTGTTTGTTTGTCGGAAGCAAATTCTCGATATGCTTGTATTCCGACGCTTACCATAATGCACGCCACAAATAATTTGCACATTGCATAAGGGGCACAGACAGCGACGCAGTGACAGCGGGGCAGGTGAGAAAAAAAATATATGTATATGAAAAGAAATTAAGTGCTTGTAGTACTACTACAACAGCAACAACAACAACAACAATAATAATAAAAAAAAAGTCCTCATCGACAGCAACGTCATTAAAGTAGCTTCTATAACGCCATGGATTGGCATTTTTCCAGGATATTATTATTGTTGTTACTGTTGTTATGGCTGCCAAAAAACGGATGTTGCCCATAATTGGGTCATAAAAAACGTATTTGTTGTAAAATTATGAAAATGAAGTCAATTGCAATAATTTGCTTGAAATTCGAAAATTCCAAACATCGAAAATGACGATTACCAGGAAATGTCCAGCAAACACTACAACATCAAGCTAACAAAAATGCCGCAACAATTTCAATCTTTCAAAATATTCTATGCATACACACACACACAACACACACACACATAACACGAAAAGCAAGCACCTTCGTACACCCACGAAAACAAATTAGAAGAAAACGGAACCCCACTCGGAGCTGCGTGTGCGAAAAGCACAAATTGCAGGAAAAAAGCGGATGAAAAAAATGAGAAAAAAGCTTGGAGCATGCCTCAACATTTTTTCCAAGAATAAATTAAACTTGGATTTTTGTCGGTTCAGTTCATGCATGTAGAATATACATATATGTGTATGTGTGTGTGTGAGTGTGTGTGTGAGTGTGTGTGTTGTATAGCTTTTAAATTTTGACCATAAGCAAACAATGTAAACGATTAATTTGTACTTCAAATAAATGAATTGAAAAAAAAAGCAAAGCATAAATGAAAATAACATGCACAAACAAGTATAAACAAATCTATGCATGATATATGTATAAATAAATAAATTGAATTTTTTTTTTTTATATATAAATACATATATTATTTTCTATATATATATATTTATATAATTCACAATTTGATTGTGATCTGATCACAAAAGTTACAATAGCAAATATTTTAAAATAAATATAAAAATAAAAATAAAATAAAAAATAAATAAAAAATCAAATTGTTAAAGACAAAGAAAAATAAATCAAATAAATATTAAATATGCATTTTTATGCGCTCTAGATAATAATGGGTATAAAAGGGTATATTAGGCGTATATAGAGCTGTAGAAATAGCAAAACAAGAGGTAAATAAATTTAATATGCAAGCTTAGATTTATTTCTATCTATTTTTTTTTTTTTATAAGAGACTGCAGTATATTTTAGTGTCGCAACTGAAGTTTTTCTTGTTATTATAATAGACTTTATATATATTTAGTACTATTTTATTTTTTATTTTTAGATCATAAAAGTTGCAATAGCAAATATTACTTCAATAAGGACAGTTCAGAAAACAATTGCTTATGCTTTTTTATTTTTTATTTCTATTTCTATTTCCATTTCTTTACTTTTCTTTTTCATTTCATTTTTTTCATATACATATATACAGATATATATATAGCGTTTACTCTCTACTATATGGTAGTATTTTTCATCTCTTTCTCTTTCTATGTTGATGGCAGAGCAACTGCTCTGCGGCTGCCAAGTGGAACGGTAAATTGCCGTTCGATATGCAAATGTCAGGCGCATTCACAAAACGCTGCGCTTTTCAATTTCAATTGCGCTGCATTGAAATCAATTTAACTTTCTGCTCAATGCCAATCATTGACACCGTCAACCAACCCACACACACAGCCACACACACACAGAGAGAGAGTCATAGTATAGTTAGGTATATACAGCTGCAGCTCCTATAGTTCCGTCTAACAAGAGATGCAGAGCTAGGCAAGGGGAGAGTTGGGACGTTGGGGGGGTAGGATTAGAGAGACTGAGAGACTGAACCAAAAAAAAAAAAAACAAACAAACAATCAAGCGGATACGAGCGCTTATTTCAAAATTCATTTGTCATTTTGTGACAGGCAAATGAAAATTTCCAACTACTGCTATGTTGAAGGCGTGGCAAACCACACACAAAGAGACAGAGAGAGAGAGAGAGAGAGAGAGAGAAACATACTGACAACCCAAGGCAACATTTTGTGCAAATTCGCTTTGAGAGTTACGAGTTTTTTTTTTTTTTTTCTATATTTTTCATTTTGTATTTTTTGTTTTTTATTTTTTTTTTACTTCCGCATCGTTTATGAAGTTCTGCAAGTCTGAAGCCAAAATGCAGATGAGTTTTTTCTTACTCCAAGTTGCCGCCAAGTTTTACGTATTGAAAGACATGTATCTTATGCTGCTGCTGCTGCTGCTGCTCGCATTGAAACCAAACTTACCTCCATTTTTAGCTTCCTCTTCCCCTTGCAGACAGTTAATCTATAGTAAAAAAAACAAAAACAACAAACTAAATTTCTATCCAATTCAATGCGATTCTATTTGCCACAAATGGAGGTAACCCTTGTTGACACATTCCATGCAGACTGATGCCGGAAGAACATGACATAATATAACGGTAAAAGGAAAATCATCGATTTCATTTGATTTATTTTTGCGAGGACCCATTGCCCTTTTTTTTTTTCTTTTTTGATTTTGTGCGCTATTTGTGCCAGTCAAAGCGAGGGGTTGAAGAGAAAGGTTGTTTAGGGGATTGGACACCGGATCCAATTCCCTTTTTTCTTTTTTTTTTGGCAACCACCAAATGCCGCCATGTTCTGTGGGTGTCGCACTGTGGTTGTGCGTATGGCTGTGTGTGTATGTGCGTGCAGGCAATAAATCTCGGAAATTGTGTCAGCAATTGTGTTAAGCGTCAAGGGGAGCGGGCAGCCATATTGAAATTAGAAGCACTTCCGTTTTGGCTTTGGGGGCTTCTCTCTCTCTCTCTCTCTTTCCCTGCAGGTTTGAGTTGTGCTCCTTTTAGTATTTCTTTATTTTTTTCTGTTTTATTTTGTTTTGTTTTGTTTGTTGCGGCTTTGGTCATTTCGGTAAGCGAAACTAAGTGCCGGAAAGATATGCCTAACAAATACGTATAAAATTGCCACAGGCCGTGTCATATCCCTGCCCCTCAACATACTGCAAACAGTCAACGCGCGCCATCAATTCAATATTTGGTTTTTGTCAACATTTGTTTACATTTTCGCATTTCGTTATTTTTTTTTTTTTTTTTTGGGGTTCTTCACTCTTTCTATCTCTGTCTTTGTCTCATTTCGCTCTTCTTTTGGCTCAAGGTGAAATGCAAACCGACACAACAAGTCACAAAGCAAAAGCAAAAATAAAATAAATAAAAAAGAAATAAAACTTGAAGCCAAAAGTTGTTTATGCAACAATTGCTATAGATCAAAATATAAAGAGAAAAAAAAAATTATCTATCTTAAAATGTATCTCAAACTACTCGTTTCACTGCATGTGTGTGTATGTCTGTGTGTGAATGTATCTATGTTTAGCTGCAGGCTATGTATCTACTTATTTTTAATAAATGTATTTTTAGTTTTAACAAATTTGTTTTGTTGTTTTCGCATCATCACCAAAAAAAAAAAAAACACTAAAACAAAAAAAAACACACGCAAAAAAAATTAAATAACAGATAGATCTATCTATCTATCTATATAAATATACACACAAAGACACACACACACACACACACACGAGAGAGAGAGACATACAAGTAGTTGAATATATCTGTTTGTCGATAACAAATTGTACAAATACGCAATAAATAAACTAGCTGTGCGTTCAGTTTTTGCCTCTTTTTTTTTTTTTGTTTTCTCCCCCCTCCATTAATTCTTTCCAATGCAAATCATTCGAATGATCAAAGCAACTAATTTGAAATATGGCTAAAAGATTATGCTTATAATACTATGTATTGTATATAGATTTTTCATATAATATATATGATATATTGCCTTTAGTATTTATACTAAATAAATGCTAGATAATAATACTAAAATAATACTGCAAATATTTTTTGTTTTTTGTAGAAATTCTTTAAATATTATTTTTTTTTTAATTGAATTTATTTGACATTTAATTATAAAAAAAAATCATAATAATAATTTTATTAAATTTTTCACACAGATAAATTTATGTAGATTTTTAATATAACATATGATACTAGGTTTTGTTAGTATTTATACTAAATAATACTAATAATAATACTGCAAATATTTTTTTGTAGAAATTTTTTCAATATTTTTTATTGAATTTATTTGACATAAAATTATAAAAAATCATAATAATAATTTTATTAAATTTGTCACACATGAAATATTGATAGATAAATTTATATAGATTTTTGATATAACATATGATATATGGTATTTAGTATTTATGCTAAACAAATGCTAGAAAATACTTAAATAATACTGCAAATATTTATTTTTTTGTAGAAATTCTTTAAATATTATTCATATTTTTTAATTGAATTTATTTGACATAAAATTATAAAAAATCATTATAATAATTTTATTAAATTTTTTACACATAAAATATTGATAGATAAATTTATATAGACTTATGCTAAACAAATGCTAGAAAATACTAAAATAATACTGCAAATATTTTTTTTATGTAGAAATTTTTTAAATATTATTTTTTGTTTATTTAACATTAAATTATAAAAAATCATAATAATAATTTTAGTAAATTTTTAACACATAGATAAATTTTTATAGATCTTTAATATAACATATGATATTTGGTTTTATTATTATTTATACTAAATAAATGCTAGATAATACAAATAATAATACTGCAAATATTTTTTTGTAGAAATTTAAATTATTTGACATTAAATTTTAAAAAATCATTATAATAATAATTTTATTAAATTTGTCACACATTAAATATTTATAGATAATGCGTTTGAAATTGCCGCTTAATGTCAACTCTATTAAATCTAGATATTTTTTTTTTTATTCACTGCCAGTCAATAATAATAAAATCATGAAATATTTTTTTCTTTTATTTTTTTGTTTTTTTTTTTTTGTATAATTAATTAGAAATTCAAATTTATTTTTTAGTTGAACTTTAACTATTTATTTATAGAGTTCGCAATACACTTAATGTCTTGTATGTGTGTGTGTGTGTGTGTGTGTGTGCCAATGATCTTGCTCAGAGGAGCCAAAAACTCGACTCATTAACACAAAAACAAATATTGTGTATATAAACAGTTGCTGCTGTTGCTGCTGCTGCTGCTGCTATTGTCTCTGTTTCTGCGGTTGATTGTATTGATGTTAACTATTTTTAGCAATGCTACGAACTTGAGGCTATTTTCGAATGCAGAACACAGAGTGCAACAACAATGAGATAACAACAACACGTGAACCAACAATAACAACAAGAAGAAGAGTTGGCAAAATTCGCTTGGACGGTTATAAAAATAGTTAAAGAGCGTCTCAAGCGTGTGCAGGTTGTAAAGAAACGTTTCATCATCATTATCATGATATATATAAATATATATATATATATATATTCTATATATTATTGTTAATAATGATGTTGCTGATGACTATTTTGTTGTTGACGTCGTTGACTTTTGAGTGAGTCGCGTGTGGGTTGAAAATTTGCACAAAATACAGAAAAAAAAACAAAAAAAAAACTCATTACGAGAAACGGCAAAAAATAGCAAAAATATGACAAGAATAAAAGCAAATAGAAATACAGAAAAAAAATATACAAAAAAACAACAGCAACTGGCATAGTTCTGTTGCTGTTGCTGTTGTTGCTGTTGCTGCTGTTGCTGCTGTTGCTGCTGTTGCTGCTGTTGTAGTTGTTAATGTTGCGTTTTGAAAATCGCACTGGCAATTCTATTTTTATCACGGCATGCAGTTTATTTATAAAATGGTTCGCGGCTCGTTTCCACTTCCATTATGAGTATCAAAATAACAACAACATGAACAACAACATGAACAAGAACAATAATGACTGACAAATAATCATGAACAATTACCGCAGGCAAACAACAATAATAAAAAATAATAATAATAATGAAAACAACAGCAACAGCAACATCAACAGCAATAACAACGATGACAACAACGACAACAACGACAACGAAAACGATAAAAACAAAACAATCAAAGTGAACACCTTGAAGTTCGCAGAAAATATTATGAATCAGACTTTCCGTGCGACTTTTGTAAATATTTGAAAATCGGTTTTTATTTATTCACCAAAAAAAAGAACAGAACTTGAATTGTTGTTGTCTTTGCTGTTGTTGCTGATGTTCCTACTCCTCCTGCTGCTGCTGCTGCTACTTATTCAGACAAGACAACGAAGCAATTACAATTTGAACTGCGCCTCTAGCCGCAACATTGTCGTCGCGTATCTTTAAAGATACTCAAATAATTTACGTGCTGCAGGTTAACGCTTCGACTTAAACCAACGACTTTTGCCATATCTTCATATCTTCATATCTTCATCTGCATCTTTCACTACCGTCTGCTACTACAGTAACATACTATGTACTGTATAGCTCTCAGCTCTCAGCTTGTAGCTTGGTTGTCTGCCACTCAACGCAACGCTGTGATTTACAACCGCCGAAAATATACAAATATTTATGTACACATACTACATATAACGAACGTATCTTAACTGTCTGTCGCTGTCTGTCGGATCTGTCTACTACATACATATTATAGCATACAAACATAGAGAACAGAGAAGAAGCAAAGGTTCAACAGATGCGCATCCGCATAAATCAAAGTTGGTTGCGGCTAACTAAAAGCTGACGCAAATCTGCCCACACTACGCTACACTACAATATAACAGCAACAGTAGCAGCAGCAGCAGCAGTAGCAGCATCATGCTAAGTAGCATCACACTTTAGTTCAAGTCTACACTGTATATAATATATATATAATAATTTTTATTATCAAATGAAATTTTCGACTAAATTTCTACACTTACCTAAATTTATTTATTTATTATTTACAAAATTTAAATGTCTTTGTTTTGTTTATTTTATTTAGTTAAATTTAAATTGAAATTCTTAAAAATTTAAAAATTTTATTTTCTCAATTTTTTTTTTTTTTGATTATTTTTATTGTCATTTCTTTTCCCACTGTAGTCAACAAAAATAATTTCCAGGAATTCGCATAATCTTCTATACATATAATAATAATCTTTGAGTATTCTATCTAATCTTTAAGAGTGACTCTACTATGACTCAGTCGTTTATTTAAACAAACGGACGGACGGAGTCCACCCTTTGGTTTTCGCTTAGTATTGCTAACATTTTTTCACTGCTCCAATTGATTACGGCTGGCTTCAATTTCACTTGAACGCAAATATTAGCAGAGGTCGAACCCTTTGCAAGCACTTTTGGCTTCTGCTGTCTACAATTATGCCTTCTGTTTTTTTTTTGGTGGCATTCGGAAGTAACCCTATTTGCCCAGTGAGAACCCTATCGAGAACCCTCACCCTTTCGGAGCATGGTAGTCGCGTTGTGTGCGTGAGTAATGTGACGACATTAATTTTCACACTCATTACAACTCCATTAAGCTTGTCGACTTGTCGGCCAGTCCGATAGTCAGCCATACAGCCAGACGGCCAGTCGACCAAAGTTTATTTGCCTGCTCAAAGTTTCCACACCCATTGGCACATCTACGCTCACGCTCACGCCCACGCTTACGCCCTTACCCATTCCACTAGCCATCCACCATCATCCATCCCAGTCATCACCCTGGAAAAGTCCATGCAAATTAGAAAATAGAAAATACCATGGCCCATTTGGAATGCACGCACGACGAACGTTTGATCCCCAAAACTGTCCACGAAAGTGTCAACAATTTGTACGCAAATGACGACCATTACAAGGCATTACAAAAGAAAATAGGAAAGCGAATGGTAAATGGTAAATGTTGAATAGTATATAAGGAATGGGGAAAACGTGAAAAGCACATAATACACACACACACACACTCACTTATAGGGAGAGATACTTTAGCAGAGAAAGCCTAACGGGTCGCGCATCAAACTAAAATAAAGTTCAAGAATAGTTTATTGCAGTCCTACACTATAAAAAAAAAAACTAAAGCTAGAAATCCAAAGAGAATACTTATGTTAAACGTATACAACAGTTTATTGATAGTGGTATTTCTTCTAGTGTAGTATTGTATTGGCCGACACCCTTTGACCTTATCAACTTAAAAAATTAACAACATTATTGCCCAAATGTTTTTTGTTTGTTGATTTATTTACGTGTGTTTGCCGAACTGTTTTGAGCCTTCCGGGCTACCAAGCTGATGTCCTCTGCCTCACTCATTCTCACAGTTGGACACGCACACAGGAGATACAGGAGGCACTGTCGAGACATACTCGTAGACCCGTAACAGACCCTCGAACTTAGTTCCAGACCCAAGTCGAGCTGGTCGGTCAAGGCCTGCGTGCCAAAGCCAAAGCCAAAGCCAAAGCCAATGCTAAAGCCAGCACCCTTTGGGCACTCGAACTGAATTAGAGCGAGCGACTCGCACACCAGCTCTTACTGGCTTGTAAATCTCCCTTCCCCCGTTTAACAGCTCTTTCTGCTTTACTCGTATTAGAAGCGCTGCCCTATCCACATTTTTTTTGGATCGTACATCATTTAAAATTCAGCTCAGTCGCAGCCCAATTTCTACATTCCAACAATTCTTGCGCCTTTCTTTTGCGAATGCAGTCACGTAATTTTCGAATTTTCAACACACAGACATCCGAAAATTTCACTAGCAACAGCAGCCCCGAACAAAAACCCTTATAATGCTTACCGATGCCGTTGCCGTTGTCGTTGCCAATGCCTCTAACTTCCCCTTCCCCCCCCCAGCCGAATACTACCAGACGTAGCCTAACAATTCATACCAAAAACTTCCCATAGAGTTGCCCGCTGCGTTAGCCAAAGCGACAGCTTCGTCAATTTGTATCTGTAAATTAGTATTCCACTGCAATTTGCCTCGGAAACACAAAAATACTTTATACATCGATTCCAATGCCCATTGCCTTATGTTGTTGTTGTTGCTGTTGTTGCTGTTATTGTAGTTGTTGTTGATGATAATGATGATGGCAATGGCAATGGCAATGTCTATGGCTACGGCAATGGCTATGGCTATGACTACGGCTATAGGCTATAGACTATAGCTATATATGACTATGATGATGACGATGACACGATAACGATGACAATGATAATGATAATGGCTCATGGCCCCTGGTCGAAATGCAGCCGCAATCGTCGTTTTTATGCGGGATATGGATATGGATATGAGTTGGGGCTTATTATTATTATTTTTTTCCAGGGTTTTCCTGCCCGGCTTTTCTGGCATATTTTCAGTGACGCCTCGTTGAATAGAATTTCATTTTGGCATTGTACAATAATCGCATTAATAATGCGTTTGACTTTCACCCCACACTTAATGCCCAGACAAACAACTTCGGTTTCTCTCTCTCTCTCTCTCTCTCTCTTTCTCTCGCTGCGTGTATTTCTCTTTCGAGGAAAACAGGACCCGCACCCCAGAAAAATAATTATCAATACGACGCAATTTCGCTTCAGTTTAATTTGAATTTGAATTTTTGGCCGGTTATTGAAATTAACAGTTAATTTAACTAATAATTGTTGTTTTAATGGACTTTATCGTGATGTGTCTGTCGATGTTGTTGTTGTTGTTGTTGATGATAATGACTGTTGCTGTCGCCTGTCAACACTTTGACTATTTGGATTGGAATAATGCTGGTCAGATGCAGTCAGTGCTGATGCGGCCAGCTGTGCCAATTAAATTATCGAAATATTCAATTTTCAAAATTTAATTGTTGCATTTTTCAATTGATATAAATATAAAGAGAGAGAGAGAGGTAGAGAGAGAGAGAGTGAAAAAGGTAGAGAGAGTGAGATTGATTGGAAGAAATTTTAATGAAAATGTTTATTATTTAAGCTATTGAAGTGATATTGGTATATAAAAATGAATATAACAGTATAACAGTATAACAGTATAACAGTATAACAGTATAACAGTATAACAGTACAACAGTACAACAGTATAACAGTATAACAGTATAACAGTATAACAGTATAACAGTACAACAGTATAACAGTATAACAGTATAACAGTATAACAGTATAACAGTATAACAGTATAACAGTATAACAGTATAACAGTATAACAGTATAACAGTATAACAGTATAACAGTATAACAGTATAACAGTATAACAGTATAACAGTATAACAGTATAACAGTATAACAGTATAACAGTATAACAGTATAACAGTATAACAGTATAACAGTATAACAGTATAACAGTATAACAGTATAACAGTATAACAGTATAACAGTATAACAGTATAACAGTATAACAGTATAACAGTATAACAGTATAATAGTATAACAGTATAACAGTATAAGCAGTATAACAGTATAACAGTATAACAGTATAACAGTATAACAGTATAACAGTATAACAGTATAACAGTATAACAGTATAACAGTATAACAGTATAACAGTATAACAGTATAACAGTATAACAGTAAAACAGTAAAGAAGTATAACAGTATAACAGTTTGCAGTATTTCAGAACAATTGCATAGCAGTATAACAGCTTAACAGTATAACAGTTCAACAGTACAAATTAATAACGCTCTACCAGTATTCCAGAATAACAATATAGCAGTAAAACAATATAACAGTATAACAGTTCAACAGTACAAAGGAATAAAGTATACCGGAATAACAGTATAGCAGTATATAACAGTATAACAAATTATTAGTATAACAATATAATAATATAAAAAAATATAACAATAAATAAACATATGTATAACAGTATTACAGCAAATAAATTATTGTTATATGCTAAGATATGAACTCTTCTTGGTTTTGCCTAATGCAATTTCTAGCTACAAATTTGTTAGCAGCTGTCGCACTTTCATTCGTTTGGTACGTGGCGTTCTTTGTGGGGCAATCTTGGTAATGCCATTGGCTAAATATAAACCCACAATATGTTTTAGCCAATTTGATGCCAAGTTCAAACAACATACAGATACTGACCCTACCCACACACACATACACATACACATACACATGCAGCTTGCAAAGCCATCCTCATAGAATCTCACTTAACATTCAACACAAATCGCCGGCGCCCACACACAAAATCAAATGATGTTGCTGTTATTGTTGTTATTGTTGATGATGATGATGTTGATGATGATAATGATGCCGGCACAATGACGATGACGATGTCTCCGTAACATACTACATACATTCCTCACACTTTACACTTTTCACTCTGGCCATGACTCTTACTCTCAGTATAGCTGCTCCTCCGTCCCGAGTCTCTAGCATCTAGCATCTAGTATCACCATATGCCTGACTCTCGTATGTTGGGTGAGCCGACGAATTACCAGCTGATTTAGTGTCGGGTCAGTTGTCACACAAATTCTACACTTTTCTTTACAATTTCACATACATACATATACACATACATCAGCATCATCAGCAGCAGCAGCAGCATCATCAGTGAAAGCAATATGGACGCGGGGGCAGCTGGGCAAGAATGTGACATCAATTGACACGAAAGTTCAGCGTAAATATTTGCGCAGATAAAAACGCTGGAGAAATAAAACGCAAGGCGACACACAAGTTGAGAAACCGTGAGAATGAGCCAGAATGAGATAGATATACAGTATATGCTATGCTATGTATGTAGATACGAGACAATGCGATGCGATGCCATGCGATGATGCTCTCGTAGTATAGAGAGACACCCATAAATTCCAAAAAAGCTGGACAGATGCGGTCATACACTGGGTCTGGGTCCGGGTCCGGGTCTGGGTCCGAGTTCGGGTCTCACTCACTTAGTCACTTACTCACTGGCTCACTCGCTCACCATTTAATGACAAAGAATGAAAGAACAATTTGTGAATTTGCGACAAACAAACGGAGACATCGCGACCAGACTCCAATTGGCGTCACAGTCGAGGCCTCCAAGAGAACATCATACATATACACACAAAAAAAAAACGCCCCCGTCTTACTTTTGGATGCCCTGCCAAACTGCTATACACTGGCCTGCCTCTGCCTGCCTGCCTGCCTGCCTGCCTGCCTGCCTGCTTGCCACATCATTTGCACACACACTATCCACAGCATTCAAAAGCTTATCAGCTCTGCGTAAAACAAAAAAAAAAAAAAACTATAAGTTATATGAAAATTTAAAGCGTCAAAACTTGACGTCATAGGGTTAAGGCCCGCAGTGTATCGAATTCTACGAAAATTTCTCATGCGTGTGTTAAGTAACGTTATCGATAAGAAATGTGCCACGTGCCCCTCTTAAATACATATACAACAAGCATACGATATATGCGGGCTTCATTTAAAAAAAAAAAAATACATTTTTTTTTTTTGAATTTATGAAAATAATAATAATTCGTCATGTAAGATTTGTCATTCCATAGAGTGATGACGGCTGCGACTGTGACTGTGACTGTGACTTTGTTGTTGCACATGTGTGTTTGAATGGCGCTTGATTCCGTTGCCAGCTAATCCCTCTCTGGGGAGGTGATGCTGCTAGCGAAATTGAAATTGCATTGAAAGCTTAACGCAATTGTCGTACATCTGTATGTATATGTATGACTATGTATGCATGTATGTATATATATATGTATGTCTATGCATGTAATCAGTTTGCTATTTTGAGTTCGATGATGCCATAATGTCATTATTATTCGCAGCATTAATATTGTTTCTATTCCGATTTCAATTCAGTAGCTGGTTGCCTCTATAGCAATTCATCAAACTGAACTGATACTGTGCCAGAGCCATAGCCATAGCCATAGTCAGAGCTCAACTCAACTGTGTTATGCTGCATGCCACTGTATACCACAATATTGTTTGTCGGTGGGTGACTTCATCCGGCTACAAAAATATTTCTAATTTATTATGCTTGCTCTCTCTCTCTCTCTCTCTCTTATGGTGTTGAATTGCAACTGACGCATCAGTTTCTAAAATATATATATATATATATATATATATATATATATATATCACATGCAACTTAAACTGATAAATTCAATTCATTTTATGTTAAATGATATGCAAACACTTCAACATACACATTGGATGATATTCCGGAACATTGTAGCATAAGCCGGAAAGGAAAGCAGATTTAACGACACGCATTTTTTTTCCCGTTTTGTTTTTTTTTTTTGTTTTTAATTGCCGACACGCGCGATTTGATAAGCATAAAAATAATTGACAAGCGCTTGAAAAGATTTTTTTTTTTTTTTTTTTTTTTATTGCTCAATATAAAATGACCAAAAACTGATGATATATTCGCGCTACTTGATTCGTGTGAACATTAACTTGACAAAAAAAAAAAAACAGAAATAAAAAAAAAAAATACCATGAGATAATCGTAAAGAGAATTTGAAATTTTACTATCGTGTGATTTCCCCAAAACTTACAAACGACAAAAAAAAAAAAAGAAATAAAAAAAAAAATATTCCAACAATCAAAATCAAATAAATCTTTAAATGTTATTTGAATTTTTTTTATACATGGGAAAATAATTTAAATAATTAATTAATTCTGTCATAAATTTGTAAATTTTAACTGTTGATAACTTCTAGAGTATATCCAATGGCAGCTCATGATTAGTCATAAATTATTTTTGTTAAAAATAAAACAAAAAAAATAAATATAAAATAAATATAAAATATAAAAATAAATATAAAAAATATAAAAAATAAAATAAAAATAAATAAATAAAAAATTTCCATAGAATTCATTTTTTGATATGTAATTGAATTTTTTTTTTTTTTCTGTGAACGATTTGAAATAAATAATCGACATAATTTTTGTGGCTCATTTGTTGAAATTGTTATAGCTAGCAGTACTTTTAACTAATGAACATTATCTAGCTATAAAGCTAACTGTTGGCAGGTGACTTAGGGAAACCCTCTCATCAATATTAATTGTTAGTCATTGACTGAAAAATTGAACTGGAAAAAAAAATAAAAAATTACGTAAATATTTGTAAGCCAAAAATTGTCACAATTAAAATGAGGTTTACGATAAAAATGATGAAATATAAACATAGATATATATATATATATATGTATGGTATATGGTATATCTAGTTATTTGTAGATAGTTGTAGAATTCAATAGAAATGATTAGGCAAATATTTGAAACATTTATAGTTGAAGCGCAGCGACTTTGAGTAATAACATTTTAATAGCCAACGAGATTAATTGCCGCGTCGAGTGAATCATGCAAACTGAAGGCTAAAGGCTGAAGACAAATGACAATATATATACATACATACTCGTACATATCTATAGACTTGACTATATAATACTACTACAAAAATACTAAATAGAACACACACACACACACATACACATACACATTTACATACATATATATGTATATCGTATAGTGAGTGAAAATACTATGGAGCATTTAAGCACTTGAGCATATGATCAATGTGGAATTTGTTTGGCTTTCTTAATTGGCAACACGAGCGACTCATAAAATGTGGAATTTATATGAAAATTTAAGTAAAATTTTGTTTAGTTGCATGAAAAGCGAAAGGCGAAAGGCGACGATAATGATAATAATCATGATGACGATCATAATGATGATGATTATGATGATGATGATGATGATGATGATAATGATAATGATTGCATGACCACAATGGCTTAAGTATGCCTCTATCAAGCCTCATACCAAAAGCTTATACCCCATTTCACAAACCCCTTTGACTCTTTTACCCGTCGTCATACACACACACACACACACACACACATACACATAGTTATTTCTACTCTTATCCAATGCTTCACAGCGGTCACGCCAACTGCACACGATTGTGTTTTGCCTACCCCTCCCTCTCTACAGTGCCTTCTCTCACTTCAATGTAAGACAAAGACTGCCAAAAGGGAGCAGAAAGGAAAGTGGCAAAGGGGAGGAGCAGAAGAAGGGTAAAAATGTAGAAGAAAAACTACCTCATGCCTGATCCACACACACACACACACACACAGTTATCAGAAAATGCAGTCGACGACGACTGCGGCTGCGAATTAATTATCTTCAATTCATTCATTAAGAAAATGTGGGAGGAATACCGCTCACCCTGCCGCTGCTCTCCTGCCACTGACACAGCCACTGCCACTTCCCCCAGCACTACACACACAGATATAGAGAGAGAGAGAGAGAGAGATAATGAATGCACATAGCACTGAGAGTCGCACGACGTTTGAGACGTTCACAATTGTATCCCATAGTGCTTATATCTCTCACATAGTATGCTCCGTTCATACTACTTAGTAGTAATATTACTTGCCTCGCGACTATGAATGAAAGCGACAACGACAACAAGTTGAGGATGACGCAGCAGCAGCAGTAGCTGGCAGGGCAAAAGGGGTACAAAAAGTGGCTGCTGTTGTAAAAGGGGCAAAGGGAGCAACACCAACAGCGACTGGGAAGTATGAGTATGAGTATGAGTATGAGTATGAGTATGGGTATAAGTACGGGTATGAGTCTGGGTATGATTGTGGGTGTCTCTCTGTCTACACTGTATCTATCCACTTGGCCGCATCCGTTGCTGCTGCTGTTATTGCTTCTGTTGCTGCTGTTTGTCGTCGTCACGAGATGGCGGCACAGGTCGCATAATAAATTATTCGCGTGACCAAATCATTTGCGTTGGGGGAAATATCATTTTTTTTTTTCCTCCTTTGTTTTTATTTTTTTTTTCGCAAATGTCGTGTCGTAACTACAACCCTGTCGTCCCTTTTCACCCTTAAATACCCTTAAATAAATTGCCACTGATCTGAATTATATTCGTTTGTTGTTTGTTGTTTGCTGCCACAAATATAGCTGCGTTATCAGCGCTGGCAGCGTTGATATCTTGACCTCGCCTTGCCATATCTATGGCATGTCTTGCTACACTGCTGCGACCTCGATCCCTTACTGTTACCAGGCTGCGCCTTATGTTGTCTTATAGCTTGTTTTTATTTTGAGAAAATTATTAGTTCCATGAATTATAATTGTGGCATTTTATCACCAACAGCAGCAGCAGCAACAGCAGTAGCAGGAAACTTTGGCAGATGGTGCTGCTAGTAGTATACCCTGTGCAGCTATAAGTTGCTAATAGAGCTTGCCAGACTAGCTAAAGAATACATTGAATGTTTAAAAACTTAGCAAAACTGTTGGTCAGTCAAATTTTTTTATATGCTACTCCACGTGCTTAAGTATACTTCTGCTTCTGCCTCTTCTTCAGCTTTCTACTCTTGCTCCTCAATCTTTTCTTATTTGATTTTCTTTGCTATCTTTTCTTTTACTTTGTTTTGCTTTTGCCAAAAAGTTCAGCGACCAACAACAAAAACTTGACATTGGTTTCAATGTGAAAATTATGGAAGCATGATATCACTAATTGCATAGCATTCAACAAGATAGTTTTCTATAAATTGATGGGGGGATTTTATTTTTTCTGTTTTTTGTTTTGTTTGTTGAATTTGTTTGTTTGCTTTTGAGCTTCGTCTTTAAGTAAACTTAAGCTTAAGGTGTGTTTGCTGTTTGTCTTGTCTTGGCAAATTTGCAAATTTGCAAAAAAAAAAAAATCTTTTGTTTTGTGATTGTTGCGTCTATCTGTCTGCTGTTACTTGGCTAAAAACAAAACAATTGATAAATTGATGAGCTACAAAACTTATGCTAATTATTATTTATTTTATTTATTCATTTTATTTTTTTTTTTTTTAGATTTATAATCTTCAAGTTTTTTTTTTTTTTTTTTTTGAGTATTTTTTCTCTGTAGTTTTTTGTATAATTAATTTTTCAAGTTGCATGCTACACAAAGTTATATACTGAGTCACCTTTTAAATTGTGTATTTGTCCCACAAATATTTTCTTCTTGGTTTTTTTTTTTTTTTGGGTAAATATCACCCCCAGAAGGCAAGTTGAACGAGCTGTTAATTTAAATAATTTCATAGCTGCCCTCAAAAAAAAGCAAAACTTCCTTTACGTCAGGCAGCTGAAAACATTTCATCATTTTCTTTTTAGAAATTATATTTTACAAAAACAATAACAACAACAAAAAAAACAATGAGAACAGCAACAGTAACAACAACAATAAAAAATCGAGTAATGAAAAAAAAAAAAACAAGGAAAATGCAACTGAAAATGGGAGCACTTTGTGGCAGGCAAGCGAGCGTAACGAAAACAAACAGAACCCGTCCGGCACAAGGATCCGTTGTACCCGTTTTACCTCTGACTCCTGGCCTGACACAACATCCTACTGCTAACAACAGACCAACAAACCAACCAAGCAACAAACCAACCAACCGACAGACGGATGGACAAACGTACAGATGGACGGACAAGCAAAAACGACCAACAGAGCCAAAGAGTGCTACGTCGACGCGTCAAGGGACACACGCGAAGAGCAAACAGAGCAAACAGTGCCAAGCAGACCCCAAAAAAAAAATACAACAACAACAAAAAATAATACACAAAAAAGTAAATAAATAAATATATATATATATGTATATATATATTAAGTATACGTAGAGTTTACATTTCTCGTTGTTATTGTTGCTGTTGAGGTTTTGGCAGGAAAATATCTTGCAAATTGACTTTGAGCACGCATAGCGTTCAACTTTTTACTTATTGCATATCCTATGCCAACTTTAAGCGGTTGCAATAAGCGGTTACAACAACTACAACAACAACTACAACAACTGCAACAACAACTGCAACAACAACTACAACAACTGCAACAGCAACGGCAGCAGCAGCAACTACTGAAAAAGGGGATCGACTGCAGTATAGAAATTGTGGCATGTGCGAAAAAAAAAGGCGTACGCCTGTCATTAAATTTCGCGCCGACAACGACAGCAGCAGCAACAGCAGCAGCAACAGCAGCAGCAACAGCAGCAGCAACAACAACAAATACTTTGAGCAGAGGAAATGCCAACAATAACAACGACAACAATAACAATGCTGATAACTAAGTTAGCAGTCTGTCTACATCTGTCTCACTCACTCACTCTGTCTCAGTCTCTGTCTCTGTCACACTTTCTTTATGTGTACTCTGCCCTGTGTTTGTCTGCCTCTGTTTGTCTGGGGGCGGCGCTCGCTGCTGTCACACATGATATTTTATTATTACAAAATAAGCATTTAAGTGAACGCGTATGACAGTTAATAATGCAAACAACGGCAGCAGCAACAACAGCAATAGCAGCAACAACTACTACTACTATATCAACAATAACAGCAACAACAACAACAACTGCAAAACTGCAACTGCAACTTTAGTACTCGACAACTCGGCTGAATGCAAAAATTCCCACAACATCCGATTGAGAGCAGAAAAACAACATTGACAACAACAACAATAATAGCAGCAACAACAACAATAACAGCAGCAGCAACAACAACATCAACAACATGCACAGTAAATGCAAAACAACAACAAAAGCAACAGCAATGCCACGGAAAACGGAACAAATAAAATGCAACGAATAAGCGAACGCACAGTGGCACAAAACGCATATACAGCAAGTAAAATTATTATATAAAATATTACAAATAATTTTTAATAATTTTTTTTCCAAAAATTTTACAAGAAAATAAGAATTCATATTTTTTGTTATTTTAGTTTTAATTCAAAAAAATTTTATATAAAAAATCTTTTAAACAAACTTTGATTTTTACTAGAAATTTAGCAAGAAAAATAATCAATTTATATTTTTTATTGGTTTTATCTTAAGCTAAAAAAAAATTTTAAATAAAATATAAAAAAAAAATCTTTTAAGAATAATTTTGATTTAGTAAAAAAAAAAAATAAATAATATTTTTTTTTTTTTTTTTTTTAAACTTAATTAAAAAGCATTTCATATAAAATACAAAAAAAAAAAAAAATCTTTTAAAGAAAAAGTTAAAAATTCTGTGTAAAAACCGCGATAAACTTAAGTGTTGGGTTAAACCAGATTTATTGTTTCGTGGAAACTGAAATCTATTAAAAGCGTGAATTAAAAATAACTAAATGAAAAAAAAAAAAATAAATAAATAAAGAAATAAAAACTGATTTTAACACAATAAATTGAATATTTAAATAAAAAATAATAAATAATTAATTAAGTATAAATTGAATAAATTATTAGCGGTAAATGTAAGTATGTATATGTATGTAATATGTAAATGTAAATGAAAATAAATATGCATTGATGTATGTAAAATTTTGCATGTTGCATTTGGCTGGCGACACTGTTGTAGTGTAAAACGTTTGCCTGGTGTTTGGTAGGCGGACAACGGAGTACGCCTGCAATGATTGGCGGATATGCATATGGCCGGCGGACGTCAATGTGGATGCAATGCCAAGTTAAAGAGAAACAGAGATAAAATGAGAAAGAGAGACAGAGAGAGAGAGAGCTAAAGAAGCTGAAACAGAAACAGAGTCAGAGGCCTACAGCAGCAGTAGCAAAAGCAGCGGCAGACGTTGGCAGCCACCGACGCCGCAGTCGGTACTCGTGAGTCAGTGGCCGTGGAATGTGAATGGCATACAAATGTCGCAGGCGGACATATGTGGACAACTCGTACATACACACATATATTAACCGGTTTCAGCTATAAGTCTCAGTCCTCAGTCTCAGTCCAAGAAATGAAACAAGAAGCAGAAAAAGAGCATCAATTGATATCGCGCAATGTTGTCGTCGATGCCGCCGCGGTCCAATGCAAACAAGTTGCCACAGGGAACGCAAGTGAAGTTGGGCAAAAGATGCAACGCTGCCAGAGATGAAGGTGATGCCTATTACCAGCTCATGTTCAGCTTCTTCTACTGCTGCTGCTGCTGCTGTTGCTGCTTCTTCTTCTTAGTGCGAAGTCTACAGACTGCTGCAAATTGTAGTCGCTGTGGCCAGTAGCGGATTTTCCGGCGCGTTCTGCTTTGCGCCGATTATGGCCATGAAGACGATGAAGACGACAGTAGACAGCAGAAAGCAGACAAGTAGACAGTAGTAGAAGAACCGCCAACCGCTGCCAGCAACAAGTTTTTTTTTTTTTTCTCATGTTTGTTTTTGTCGGTTGTTGTTGTTGCTTGTGGTTGTTGCTGCTAGTTGTTTGCCAGCCTCATGTTGTTGTTTGTTTTTGCTGTTGCTGTTGCTGTTGCTTGTAGTCCATAGATAAACAAACACAAGAGCCACAGAGCCACGCACATATTTACACATATTTTCCTCGACTACAGACGCAACGCAACGCAACGCAACGCAACGCGTTACAACATTTTTATATTAAATTTCTTCTTTTTTTTTTCTCCTATTTGCCGATGCGTAAATATTTCAAGAATGTTTTTGGTGAGTTTCGCCAATTCCTGCTGCTCTCTCTCTCTCTCTCTCTCTCTCTGTCTCTGTCTCTCTCTGTCTCTGTCTCTGCTATTATATCTTCGCCTACACCTTATATGCTGCTTCTCATGCCAATGGCAACTGAAAGTGTTGCCGTGGAATTTTGCGACTTCAAATTGTTTTTTTTTTTTGTCTGTATATTTTTATAAATTTTTTTTTTTTGTCAGTCTGTGGGCGTGTCTAAAAATAAAGTTAAATTATGTTCAAGAATCGTTAATAATATGCATATGTGAAGTTTGCTTATTGCGCGCAAAATACCAGGAAAATAATCTAACAGCAAAGAAAAATTTCGGGAATGTCAATGGGGAAAAATGGCAAAAATGTGAGAAAAAATGAAAAAAAAAAATTATAAAATAAAAAGTTTGTCTTTTTCTTTTTGTTGCAGTCACAAGTTTTTTTTTAATGAAAATTTTGAATGTCTGTGGCAAGACTTTATGATATTGCAATGATAGTTCAGGGAAAAAAACAATTTCAATTAAAGTTTCATTTTATTTACGTTTTTTTGCAATTTTAAGTTAAGAAATATGACAACAAAAGTTTTGAGTAGCGTAAAAAGTTGCATATGGAAAATAAATGGTACAAAATTTTATAGACAACACTGTAGACACTTGTGGTCAGCAAACTGTAGAAGTTTTAGTTTAATATGATAAATGGCATGAAAATTATTTATAATGCGATCAATAAATGAGATTAAAGTCTTAAAACTTAAAGCAAACGATATACGATTTCTTCACAGATTATGTTAAGCTGTTAAACGTGTAAAGTGTTGATAGATCTATAATATATATAATATATATATGAGGTTTATTAACCTTAATTATAAGTTTTGATATAATCGCGCTTAATTTGCAATTTCCTGTAGCGACAAAACATTTCATAATACTTAGCAAATCGTCATCGTAATCGTAATCGTAATCTTTTGTCGATTATTCAATGAGCCAATTTCAGCAGGTCAATTGATTGCACGTGTCTTTTCTTTTTTTTATTTTGTCTCGATCATTAAAAAAAAAAACAAAGAAGAAAGAAGAAAAAGAGAAGACAAGCAGTGAAAACAATTTACAGCAGTGCCATCAATCTTTGGACACTCGTAAATGGGCCATTAATGAGCTAAATTGTTGTGAAGATCGATAGACGATCAACGTGTATATCAACGAATAAGTGAATGAACGAATGAACGAATGAATATATAAACGAATGAGCGGACGAGCTAGCGAGCGAGCGAGCGAACGAACGATCGATTGATCAGGCTAAATCATGTAAATGAATATCATTGATCAGCAGCAGCAGCAGCAAGAGCAGCCATAAGCATTTGCCATCTGAGAATTGAGAATGACAAGAATTTTTTTTGCCAAGCCTCTGAGCTATAAATGTGTATACACTGCAAGAAAAAAAAGCCGCTTAAAAAGTCATTAAATGTTTATAATTAATTAACCAAACTGTAGGGCTACGAAATGTCATATTGATGAACACGATCACATGATCATATACCTGCATATCTATGTGTCTGTGTCTGTGTCTGAGTTTTGGGTCACCTGGTTAACTATTGCTCTCAATAGAATACTGACCTTTTGCTTTTGATCTAATCCGCTGTCACACTGATCGCATCACACAACATTGTCAGCGCATCGTGTATCGCGTATCGTCAGTCAGTCAGTGAAACACAGTGCAAAACCGCAGCAAAGCGCCTAGTTCCGGACCTGTCAACATTTTCTGAATGGTTTCGACGTCTAGCGATCTGATGCGAAGCGGTGCGGTGCGGTGCGGTAGCCGTTGTTACGCTGGCGATGATGAATGGACCCGGGGCCGGTCTGGTCTCATTCACAAAACAGACAACAGCGGCGACAAACAAAACCGAAATATTAATTAGCATTTCTATGTATATGTTTTGTGTCTGTCTCTGTGTCTCTCTGTGTGTGTGTGTGTGTGTGTGTATGTGTGCTTTTGTATGCTGGGGAATGAGGTCGCTGCCACACAGTCACAGCCACAGTCACAACCGCTGCCGTTTGTCTAATCGCTTGCTCACGAATCGTCCGCTACAGCGGATGCCACAAATTTGGGCATGTGTCGCAGTTTGCTGCTTCAGTCGCTGCCACAGTCGCTGCCAACGTTAACGTCGCTGCTTCCTTTTTCGATTTTATGAATGAAAGCTTTGAAGCTTCATAGTAGTAAATGCTTTTGGCGTTGGCGTTGACGTTGACGCTGACGCTTACGTTAACGTTGACTTCGTCGATTGGCATTGCCATTTATGGGCAAAGTGCAAAATGTGCCCCCGTACATGCCGTTCAATCTGTCCCACTGTGGCATGTACTTGTAGCATACACATGCTCATAGCAATAGCAATAGCTATATCTATGACTATGAGTATATGTATGTATCTACATATGTATCTGTATCTAAGCTTGTATCTCTATCTGCAATTGCTATCTCATTGTAGCGTAGTTATTGCCTATGTGCGCCCAGTATCAAATACATATATGTACAATTGTGTAGGTAGGTGTGTTCATTCTCTCTCTCTCTCTCTCTCTCTCTCTCTCTCTCTCTCTCTATCTCGCTCTCAAATGTTTGCCGTAAGTTTTGTTTGTGGGCTTTAGCTATAGCTAAGCTGCATGTCCATACGTAGTCAGCAGTGGCAGTGGCTTTTCATTTAATTATTAATCATCTGCTGCTTTCATTACAAATTCATTTATATAAACTTTAGAAATTGCATAAATTAAAAAAATATAATAAATAAAAATTTATAATAATAATTGAATAAAATATTTTGTATAATTTTTTTTCACTTTTAATATAAAAAACCTGTCAAATAATAATTGTAAATTTATAAAAAAAAAAAATTGAAATAAAACAAAAATATAAAAAATAGAAAATAATAATTGAATAAAATTTTTTCACCAAGAAAAAATACTGACAAAAAATTAAAATAAAAATATTGAAAATAAAATTTGAATAAAAATTTTTTTATAATTTTTGCAATTTAAAAAAATATCTTGTCAAATAGTAATTGTAAATTTACAAAATAAATAAAAATAAATACAATAATAATCGAATAATATTTTTCGAAATTTTTTCACTATCAAAAAAAATAAACTTGTCAAATATTAATTGTAATTGTATAAATAAATAAAATAAAAATAAATACAATAATAATAGAAGTTTTTTATGATATTTTTCATCATTTAAAAACAAAAGAAAAACTTTCAAATAATAATTGTAAATTTATAAAAAAAAAAAATTGAAATAAAACAAAAATATAAAAAATAGAAAATAATAATTGAATAAAATTTTTTCGCCAAGAAAAAATACTGACAAAAAATTTAAATAAAAATATTAAAAATAATAATTGAATAAAAAGTTTTTTTTTATAATTTTTGCAATTTAAAAAAAAATAAAAACTTGCCAAATAATAATAGTAAATTTACAAAATAAATAAAAATAAAATAAAAATAAATACAATAATAATCGAATATTTTTTGAAATTTTTTTACTATCAAAAAAAAATAAAAACTTGTCAAATAATAATTGTAAATTTACAAAATAAATAAAAATAAATACAATAATAATCGAATATTTTTCGAAAAAAAACATAAACTTGTGAAATATTAATTGTAAATTTACAAAATAAATAAATAAAATAAAATAAATACAATAATAATAGAAATTTTTTCATCATTTAAAAACAAAAAAAAAACTTGTCAAATAATAATTGTAAATTTACAAAATAAATAAAAATATTTACAATAATAATCGAATAATAATTTTCAACATTTTTTCACTATCAAAAAAAAAATAAACTTGCCAAATATTAATTGTAAATTTACAAAATAAATAAATAAGATAAAAATAAATACAATAATAATAGAAATTCTTTTATGCAATTTTTTCATCATTTAAAAAACAAAAAAAACTTGTCAAATAATAATTGTAAATTTACAAAATAAATACAATAATAATCGAATAATATTTTTCGAAATTTTTTCACTATCAAAAAAAATAAAAACTTGTCAAATATTAATTGTAAATTTACAAAATAAATAAATAACATAAAATAAAAATAAATACAATAATAATAGAAATTTTTTTTTATGAAATTTTTCATCATTTAAAAACAAAAAAAAAACTTATCAAATAATAATTGTAAATTTACAAAAAAAATATCGAAAAAAAAATATTAAAAATTTCTACAATTGTTTGCTCTAAATAATTTAAAGTTATCAAAAAAAAAGGAAGAAAAGAAAATGACAAACAAAATAATTAATGCAAACATTAAAAGTGTATTAAAGTTTCGATGGGTTTTTTTTTTTTTTTGGTCGCCACAAAATTTTTTTGGTTGTAATTTTTTGTATTTTTTGTGGCGCTTATGTCGATACAATTCGATTGCGGTTCTATTGTTACTGTTTTTTTGTTAGCATTGTTGATGTTTCTGTCGTTGTGTTGTTTGTTGTTGTCACTTTAGTGTGTCATTGCCATGAGTTTGAGATTTCAATTGTGGCGGCGGCAGTGGCAACGGCAACGTCGGCGTGCTGCCGTGTCATGTCATGACCAAATGCATTCCCATACACACTCTAGCAGCCGAGATATTCAACAGATATTCACATTGTATGAGTATGAGTGCATACATTCATGCGAATGTATTCAATCCCCATTCGTAGTATAAAATTGCGCCAATTACGCGGAATCCGCATTCATTGTACTCATTGATTGTTGTTGTTGTTGTTATTACTGTTGTTGGATGATTGTGATTGTTCATATGGCAGTTATATCAATTTACAATTTGCCCCCCAAAAAAACAACAACAACAATAACAAAAACAAAGTCAAGAAGTAGTAGTACAACAATTCGAATTCAATTTGCGTATTATTTTTGGACTATGTGACAAGCCGTTAGCTTTTAGCTGTCATTTAAAACGCAGTTAGTATTGGCCTGGCACTATGATACAAGGCACATCACATATATATATATATATATATATATATATATATATATATATATCGCATATCGTAGCACGATTATAAAACGATATGTAAACGGAGTAGGAAACAGTTCGGGAAATTGAACGGACAATTGAGCGGACAATTTGCTGTATGATTGTTGGCGATTTCACTACATAAAATAACTACACACACACACACACACATACACGTACATACACACACACACACACAGACAATGACATATAAATATTCGTAAATAAATAAAGAGTTTTACAATTGTTTTTTTTTTTTGGGCCCCATGCTCATACTGTTGAAGTTTCAATTTCCAACGCGTGTCCATAATTTCAACGCTTTTTATACATACTATTATTTTCATTTATTTTCCTTCATTTTATTTTATTTTTTATTTTTTTACATTGTTTGATAGACATCAACATTTCAATATAATGCTATAGTATGGCATTGCTTCAATTTTAAAATCACATTTAATTTAATGCTTCAAAATTAGTTGTACAACATTTTCAATGAAATTAAAGCTAATTTTATTTATTGCTGGCATTCACAATATAAAAATAATAATTGCACAGATTTATATATTTAAATTTTATATATATTAAATTTCAATTGAATTTATTAACATATTTTTGTAAAAATTAAAATTAATTGCTAATAAATAAAAAAAAAATATTTAAAGTGACAATAATATGAAATGAAAGCAAGGACAAAATATTTCTATATATAGCATGGAAATTGCTTTAGCGGACAGCTATAAAAGTGCATCTCTAATATATAGAAGCACAGTTCTAATAGGCGAACATGCTTCTCATAGGCGGACATACTACTAATAGGCGATCATACCTCGCATAGGCGAACATAACTCTCATAGGCGAACATAACTCTCATAGGCGAACATATCTCTCATAGGCGAACATATCTCTCATAGGCGAACATAACTCTCATAGGCGAACATACCTCTAATAGGCGAACATATCTCTCATAGGCGAACATATCTCTCATAGGCGAACATAACTCTCATAGGCGAACATACCTCTAATAGGCGAACATATCTCTCATAGGCGAACATAACTCTCATAGGCGAACATAACTCTCATAGGCGAACATAACTCTCTTTGACCACAATTTCTACATGATTTTGCTATGATTTTTCATATCTCTGCTACAGCTTGTGAAATTTGCTTCACGATGAGTGTCCGTTCAAGAAAGTTTTCACCTTACTATTTGTTATATCACATATGTATGTAGAACATATAGATTGCAATATTTGTTTGCTATATATTCCATTATCTTATATCGGCAGCGCGTGTGCCGATATATAAAAAAAAAAAATAACGACATAAACATTTCCGTTTTTTTTGCACCGTCAGGCTGGCAACCTTGGCGTATATTGTGTATTATTAATATTACGAACAAGACATTAAAAGTAAATAATAGGCCAAAATAACTGGCGCTTGTTGCACTCTTATCATTAAAAAGCGGAAGCGTATTTCAAGTGCTTCACATATAGCACATATTGAAATGGCAATTCTTTAGGTATAAAATATCATATCATATCATATCGTTATATATATATTATATCGTAATGTATCGCATCGCATATAATAATAACATACTCGTGTTATAGCATTTAAACTTATTTCTAATACTTTTTGCTAGCCATCAAAGCTATCGAACTGTCTAAGACCTCTACGGATTTTAAGCTAAGGCCATGAAAATTCTTTTCAGCAATTTGTCAAATTTGTTATGGGATTTATGTACATAAAAAAATATATATATATATAGAGAACAGAAATTTAAACGGCAAAATATGCGCAGAATTAAAAAACGATAAACAAACAAAGAGTAAAAGATTGTCAAGTGAAGGTGTGAAGAGTAGGCAAGAAAGGGCGGGGGGTAGGGGGTGTGTTTGTAGGGGTATTCATACACGGTCTGCACGTATTTCCGCAATGGTTGCATTCTCTGTTATGATAGATAAACAAATTAAGCACTTAACACAGCAAAAGCAAAACAAAAAGCAAAGGCAAAGGCAGAGGCAGAGGCAGAGGCAAAGGCAAAGGCAGAGGCAGAGGCAAAATCAAAAGCAACAGCAACAGCGACCCGAAAAAAAAAGCAACAACTAATAAGAGCAATAACAAGACAAGAAAAAGCGAGAAGTGAAATTGCTCAAATAAAGAAAACACGACAAAAGTGGCAAAAACACGTAAGAAAGCAACAATAACAACAGCAGCAGCAGCAGCAACAAAAACAACAACAACAATAATAAAGCAAAAAATTATGACAAGAAAAGCGAAGCGATACGAAGTGCGAAAAGGCGAAAAGAGGAAATTGTCACAATGTTGCAGAAAAAACACGTGCCGATGATTAGTCAACGAGCAAGAGAGAAAAACATAGCATAGCATAAGATATACACTGCTGATGATGTTTATGATAATGATGATGATGATGATGATGCTAACGGCAGCGACAGCGGCACATAGAGAATGTAAGACAATGAGCAAAGAGAAGTGCAAAGCATAGATATACAAAATAACAAAAAAATTACACTGTGCGTAAAGTAAATAGTTTTTTTTTTTTGGCAGAAAGAAATGAAAAGAAAAGATTTATTATTTACATGTTGCTCAACTATTTTGCACTGTGTACGCGTGTCACTAATATGTTTTTAGGGTGTGCATATGTATGTGTGTGTGTCTGTGTGTGTAGCTGTGTGCGGCATGTTCATATGTGTAGATTTTTGCCCCATCGCCCACTTTTATTGCGAACGCATCATAAAAATTATTTAACGCTATCGCACATTTGTCATGCCGCGTTGACTCTTTCATTTCTTTCTTTTGCTTTCTTTTATTCTTTTCTTTACACACACACATATATACATATATACACACATATATGCAGTATACACTCATATAACATTCTCTGTCATATTCATTCGTTTTCTTGTTCTTTGCTTTGTTTTTGTTTTTTTTTGCGTGCCTGCGCTTTTGTTTTTATGATTATTAAATTTCCTCAAAAATTTCCCGCACTGACGTAATAATACATGCGTATAAACAAAAGCCCACAAAAACATAACTTAGAATATATATATATCTCTTTGCTCTTCAACAGAACTGAAAAGGGGAAATTCAAGGATATAAGAAAAAAAACATATACACACACACACACACTCACAGTCACTCACATATCATATGCTACAGTCACATATATGACTGACTAAATGGCTGCAAAAGACAACAAGAAGATGATTTGATTAGACTTCAAGTTCATTAAGATATGACAATGTTTTACGAGTATTGTCACAAATTTAGGTAAATTAGTTAGCGTATTTTTTTTTTTTCTTTTTGCCACAACTCGTTGGCATTTTGTGGCTTGTGGTTTTTCAGAGAGAGAGAGAGAGAAAAATCGTAAAAGAAAATATGTAAGAAAAACTTATCTATGGCGCTTCGAAGTTTTTTATACACTTTGCCAGGCATGACTATATGTTACTATATGATATAGTTATGCGATCTGTATCAAAATTGACAGATAGCTGCGCTTGCTAACTAAAATTGTGTAACCAAAGTTTAGTAGAGTTATTTTAATAAATAAAAAATTTTGCTCATAGTAAGACTCCAATATTTGACTGATTGTTCCGGCAACTTCAGACTTAGAACTGCTCAGCTGCTCATGTTCTGCATGAATATATATATATATACTTAAGATGCTATACTATGCCTACTTCTTTGTCTGGTTACAAACTTCTAGTCAAAGTTAATAAAATCTTTAAATATACTATAATATAATGATAATAAAACAACAAGAAAATACAACAAAAAATTTAATATGTCATAATAAAAAATAGTTTTTTTTTATTTTTTATGTGTGTTTTTTTTATTTTTTTCGTTTGTGTAAAGTTATTGCAACAGATTTAACGCTCAGATCATGAGTTAAAAGTTGATAATAAAATAAAATAAAAAAAAAAATTAGCTATAAAATTTATGCTAGCCAGAAAGAGAAGAAGAGTAATAAAATAAATGTTGCTGAAGAATGTACAAAAAAAAAAAAGAAGTCTCTCTCTCTCTCTAGTTTTATACTATATGTAGTATAAGAACAGGTTCAGCTAAACTTTCGCTATTGAAGTTTGATTTATCAATATGTTATATATGTTATACAGTATAATAATAGCACTATATATAGCTTGCATCTCTCTCTCACTCTCTTTCATTTATACAATAATGTCACGTGCCTAATGTATGACATTTAAATTTCATGCTTTAATTTTTTTTTGTCCACGCGTCGTGAACAGAAGCTGATATTACTGTTGTTATTATTATTACTTATTACTTATTATTACTTATTATTACTTATTAATATTATAATGAATGTGAAAACATCTGGTTATCTATTTATCAGCCTATATGCATTGCATGCCATAGCATAATGCTGTCTGTCGTTGTACTATCTTTTTGCCATTTTGTTATTTTTTTGTTATTTATTGGCATTTATTTTAGTCGAATGAGTAGAGGAAACATTTTTTTAGCTGATAAAATACCAAAGTTATCAGTTCTTGTACTATTTCTGTCGATTCAATGTACTACAAATTCGCATTGTTAACTGACGTCATTTATGTCAATGCGTTTTGTCAAAGGGGCCAAAGTTTCGAAAGTTGTTGAATGAGATTTGAAAATATAAAAAAAAAGAATATAAAAAGCCTAAAGGCGCGTCTGTTTTTTTCTATGCTGCCTGCTGCTGCCTGCTGACAATATCTGAACAACGGATCATGCAAAATATTTTGTCAATATTTGTTTAAGGTCAATAGAATTTTTATTTGCCGCACGTGGCGCACACAAATGACAAGACGAAGCTTGCCAGAGAGACAAGACAATAACAGACAACATCGAATTAAACAATAAATGAACGTCAAGAGGCAACAACGCAACGAAGGCAAAAAAAAAAAAAAAAGAGTTTTGCAAAAAAAAAAACAACAACAAGAACAAGAACAGCAGCAGCTAGAAATGCGTGCGAAAACAAATGGCAAACTATTAACGCGTTTGTTTACACGCTACAACAACAGGCAGCAAACAGACAACAGCAACAACAGCAACAACAGCAACAACAACGAGACAAATTTCAACGAGCGTCATAAATTCTGAGCAAACGGCAGGCAAACCAAAAAAAAATTGTGGCTAAAGCAGAAGTAATAACAAGACAGCAGCAACAACAGCGACAGCAGCAACAGCAGCAACAGCAGCAACAGCAGCAACAGCAGCAACAGCAGCAACAGCAGCAGCAACAGCAGCAACAGCAGCAACAGCAGCAGCAACAGCAGCAACAGCAGGCAAAGGCAAAGGCAATTTTAAAGCTTAGAAAGGATCAAAAGTTACGCATACGCCACGTGCAACCAGCTAAATTAAATAGTTTTCGCTGTTGTAAATTGTATTTTTATTTTTATTTTATTTTTTTTCTTTTTTTGCCTTTTGCTGCTTTTTCTGCTTATACAACAAACAGACAAAATCGTTGACAGAAGTAACCAAAGTAAGAGACAACAAACGTCAGCAATATATGCGCTAGCATTCTGGCTAAGCATCGGAATATAAACATTTAACATTTTGCCAGCATAATAATAATAATAATAATAATTATGCATGCATAATAATTACTCATAATTAAATTACAAATTGTTGTATTTTTTTTTTATTGAGTCGCGTCATGTAATCAACATCGATTGTGAAAAACAACTTCGATTATGCAATTTAATATCAAAAAAAAAAAAAAAATATGCATAGGAAAGAAAAACAACAGCAAGTCAAGAGGCGAAACAGTAGAAAATAAAATAAAAAAAATATATTGAAATATACAGAAATTGAACTGCAGCCTTAAGTCATGTTGATTACACAACTTGAAAGAATGCAACATTTGCAAGAAAGCAAAAAGTAAGAGAGAGAATATTGGTTTCTTGAGACAATTTGAACAAACAACAACAAATAATAAAAAAGCATTCCCCGTTCTTAACCAGACAGTGCAGCAAGCCGTACAGACAGACAGACGGACGGACGAACAGAAAATGTGTAATAGTCAGCAAAATAAATCAACAACCTGCACGCGCGCTACATTTAACCCCCGCAACGCTACATGCCCCACCAGCAAAAGAACTTCCTCATCATGCCATGCTATACATATTCGCAACAAAATAGCAAAAGCAACAGCAGCAGCGAATGGCAACCCCCAACCCCCAAAATATATATATATATATATATATATATATATATATAAATTCAAATACACCGTTGGCAGAATATGATATGCCAAATGCTGTCGGGGCGACGGCCTCCGCAGTTATTACGAGAATAACATGGAATTCGCGTAAACAAGATCCCACACATTGGCCAAATAGTGAATATATTATATGTGAGTGTGAGAGATAGAGAAAGAGAGAGAGCGAGAGCGAGAGAGAGAGTAAAAGTGTAAAGCATCTTTAATTTTTTTTTGTTTTTTTGTGTTGTGGGTGAAAGTGAGCTGTGCAACGAAATGCTAAAATTGGTGCGAAAATGCGATCAGAGAATCGCAGACACAAATCTAATGTCTTGCCATGAATATGCTATAGATATTATATAGATATATATATATATATATATATATATATATGCTTAGATCGGGGCAGCTCAAGTTGCCCATGAGTAAAAATGTTGACGTCTTGCATATGGCGATCAAAGGCTGCGCGTGCGGTCAAAAAAATGGAGCAGACAGACCTCAGTGTGGCATTATATATATATATATATATATATATATATATATTTGTATTGTGGACAGACAAACAGACAGACAGACAGAGAGACAAAAGAGATAGACGTTGTGGCATTCAATGTGGGCGTGCATTTTGTGGCGTGTGCATCTATTTGTTAGTCAACAACAAAACTCTTGATGTTTACAGTAAAACTCTGCATCTCTCTATCATTATCTCTGCATTTATCTCTGTCTCTGCAGGGATGCCCACATTGTGCTGCTGTTTAGTGTGGGAGGAGCAGGAGCAGGAGAAGAAGTAGGAAACACTGTGCACGCGGCACAATTTACAAGTGGTTTTCTTTTACGAATGCGTCGGCACATTTTCTATTGATCAACGCGTCATATGAAATTGAATATGAGTACAGAGAATGACGACAATATTTATATGTAGTAAAAAGGGGCGCCGTCTTGTCGATCAACCTGACGTATGCGTGATACTATACCAAAAAAAAAAAACAATAGAGAAAATATTGCCTTGAAATTCCATACGCGTCAAATGCGTATATATATATGACTATACTCTTGAGTATAATGACGTACAATGGGGGCCCCGTGTTATGCTATATAAAATTTTCCAATGCCTAAATTATGCAATTATAGAAAACTAGAACTCGGCCAGACGCAACAACTTTAAACTGCGGGCTCTGCCTTATAGTATAATAATAATAATAATAATACTAATACTGACCCGAAATTTATATAAAAATAGAAAAAAATATCTAGAAATTGATGTATTTAGCAATGCACATTAAATTCTACCTATTATTCTGATTGAATTTCTAAGATATTTTTGGCAAAGCAAATAAGGAATTTATTATCCAAAAATAGATACATAGAATTTTTCAATAATTTTTTTTTTGGCAAATTTTGTTTAATGTTTCTACAACTATAACTTTGCTTGTTTTGATTTTTTTTTCTATTATTCAAACATCAATCATTAGCATTGATCTCTAAAATAACAAGTTCAGTTCGATATTGCATTACAAAAATGTTCGAACAAAAATAATTTCCAAACAAAAATTTTGTTTCATAAATAGCATGAAAAATGCATCAGCTAGCCAAATATTTTTCGCATTAGTTTTTGTTTTTTTTTTTTGGCAAATTTTAATGCCACACGTTTAGCAAGAAACGCATAAAAATTCGAAAAACATTTTGTTTTTTTTTTCTGTTTATTTTGTTTGCCTGACCAGAAATTGTAATAAAAGCTGCGCGCACATACAAAAATGCAAACAGACAGAGAAATGAAGCAGCAGTAGCAGTAGCAGCAACAAATAGAAATGCAAAGAAAGCAAATAGTTAAAAAAAAATAATAAAAAATAATAAAAAAAAATAAAAATAAAAAAAATATTTGTTGTAATATGCACAACTAGTAAATACCCGTACCTTACGTTTTTTTTTTTTTTTTTTTTGCTAAACAAAATTTATATATAGTCGCTATTTCTATTTCAGCTTCTTCATTAAACTTTATATATAGTATATTTTTTTTATAGCAGCAAAACTGCTGCTTAATCTCTTAATCCATATATAAATAATTTTTTTTTCTCTTTTTTTTTATATATTTTTTTATTTATTTCAAAATATTTTTCATGAAAAAATTCTTTAGAAATTATTATGAAAAAAATAAAAAATAAAAATAAACAAAACAAAATTCTTAATATAATTTTTCGCTAGCTTAACGTAAATATTATAATTTTTTTATATAATATATACATCAAAATGTTTAACGTGTGGAAATCTTTTTTAAAAAAAAAAAATGCACAGTTAAATTCATGCGTAAACAAATTGAAATTATTTATGTTAATAGACAAAACGTTGAAACTCAATTTCGCAATTTTGTTAACCATGAGCTTTGATTGTGCTCACGTGCGATCACTTGATCGTGTTTCATGTGCCTGCCTTTAGCCATTGCCACCAATCAGCAGACCAAACCACCAGCCACTTCACCCACCTGCAACACACACACACAAACATATGAATAGTCGATCAGTCGATCCGCCTGCACCTCTTGCCATAGTCTAAATCAAAGTCCCGAGACATCGAAAACAACAAACAAGCAAAGCTAAAGTTGTGTGTGATCGACTATAAGATACCCAGTAAATAGACAAAAGTAGCTACTGATGTTTATTCTCATAATGCTGCAACTTCCAAGCTTCAGACTCTAGCTCTTACAGTCTCTGAGTTCTAGCATCTCACAGAGACAGAGAGACTGCTGCTTGATACAGCTGTTGCTTTTATTTACTGCAGCCTGTTGCTTACATTTCCTGCTACATCATCAGCATACCCTGCACTGCCAATGGCTACTGGATATCAACAAACAAACAAAAACTTGTAGCGAAAGCTAACAATAAGTTGTGCAAATATTATATTTTGACAATGATGGATATGTGCTTTGTGTGTGTGTGTGTGTGTGTGTGTGGCAGCAAGTACACGCCCACGTCTGGAACTGGCCTCTTCACACCCAACAGTCAAGCAGCTGACAGCTAACACCTAATGCAATGCAGATTTAGAACATGTTCACGTAACAAAATAAATTAAAAAAAAAAAAAATAAATAAAAATAAATTCAAGCAATAATTGCATAAAAATAAAAAACACTTGAAGTTGATGTTGCTGTTGATGTTGCTGTAATATCATTAATTATACAAATGTATGTATATATGTTGCTTGTCATTTGGCTGCTTGAGTTCAAAGGACTGCATAAAAAATAAATTGCATGTCATAGCTGATCAAAATTTATTAGGCTTTTGGAATTCTTTGAATTTTTTTTCTTTCGGCTTTTTCCTTTTGGTCTTTGCTATTAGCACAAAACTAATTAAAAGAAGGTGACAAAACTAGACGAAAAATTTCACAACATAGCGAAAAAAAAATAAAAAATAAATAAACAACAGACAAAAACAAAATAAAAACAAAAATAAAGTAAAAACTACGAACGACGATGGCAGCGACAGCGGCAGCGGCAGCGGCAACAAATCAAAGTTGATTATCAGCAAACAGCAAATAAAAATGTATTAATTTCGAATTCATTACGCGTGTTGTTATTATTATTATTATTATTGTTGTTGTTGTTGTTATTGTTTTGATTGTTGTTATTATTGTTGTTGTTGTTGTTGTCATTATGTCTGTATTGAGGAATGAAACGAAAAATTCCGCGCGTTAAACGCGTGCCCGAGTCACGCACTCAACGCAATTTGAAACGGCAAAACAGAGAGACAAAACAATCAGCAAAAAATAAGAGAAGAGCAAGCAAGAGAGAGGGAGAGAGAGATGGAGAGAAAGAGAGAGAGAACAAAGTCAAGTCTTTTGGGGATTTTCACCTGAAAGCTGCCGGCTGCCCAGCGCATGATCGCACGACATTGAACAGCGACGCACAGACAGAACGAGATAGAAATATGAAATTGTGAAATGAAACTGTGACTGAAGAACAAGACTTTGAGAGTGAGAGAGAAAGAGAGAGAGAGAGAGAGAGAGAGATCTAAGTGATTTTGAGAGTCGTTCGAATTTAGTCGTATGTTCTTAATGGGCGGCACAAGCCATTAGAATGTTTCATATGCTGGCTGGCTGACTGACTGACTGACTGGCAGACTGACTGATACCGCAGATTGCACGATAGAAGTTCCTTAACCTTCTCGTCGACATTGAGAGCATGAAATTCTCTCTCTCTCTCTCTCTCTCTCTCTCTTTCTGTGTGTGAAGTGCAAAAAATTCTCACAGTCATCATTAGTTGTTGCTGTTTGTTTATGCTTAAGTCAGCATTAGTTTCAACTCTTTTTTAATGGCCAATCACGACAAAAAAAAAAAAACAAAAATTAGACGATAAGCTAAAGAGAGAACATGTTTATACTTGTTCAACTTAATATTATGCAATTAAATATCAAAAAAAAAAAAAAAAAACAAAAAAATGAAACAAACATTTTTATTATCTGTCTAGCCAAAGCTTGGTTTTCATGCTCTTATATTACTTATGGCAACGGGATGGGTATGGGGTTGGGTATGGAACGCACCCTTTGCATTGTAATAGACAGAGAGAGAAAGAGAGAGAAAGAGAGAGAGAGGGAGAGATAGAGAGTAAGAGAACAGCCAATGTCTTATCGATAGCTCAATGTCAACAAAAGTCCGAAGTGCCAAAAACAAAACCCAGAATAAAAAAAAAAAGATACGATAAGGGCCGATAAGGAGGCGCGGCCAGCTGCGTATACGCAATATATAAACAAAAAAAAACTAAACAAAAGCAAAAAAAAAACAAAAAAAAAATATAAACTAATTCTTTTTGTTATTGTTGTTGTTGCTGCTACTGTTGCTGTTGTTGTTATTGTTATTATTTGAGTTCTTGTTGTTGTTGTTCTTTTATAGCGCGTGGCTGGCCGGCCGTGCAACAGGTGAGCAGCAAATTGAACTTTTCAAGGGAATTTTCTATTTCATGTTATAGTCATGACCAATCGTCAGCTCACATGATGCTATCATAGCAATCACACACTCGCACACACACACACACACACACACACATTGAGAGAGTGATATTAATTCATATGTATGCAAAATCACAGGCACGTGTAGAAATTTATGACTGTTGATATAAATGTTTAGCAACATTTTGACAGTAATTTGTTTTTTTTTTTTCTTTCTCTCTTCAACTTTTAGACATTTCTACTCTTACTCTATCTCTTTTATCTTGCATATGATCTTGTTTTTTTTTTTGTTTTGCTTTTTTTTTTGCTGTATTTTTAGATTCGCGATTTTTACATTTCCGTTTTGTGGATTATTTAATGAATTATTTATGCGATTGTGCTAATCTTATTGCGGTGCACCTGCAAAATGTTTCACATGTTGCCTTTTTCTTTTCTTTTTTTGTTTGTTTATTTATTTCTTTCTCTCTTTTTTCACTGCTTCTGCTACTTCTACTTTTTTTTTTTTTTGTTTATTGATATTATTATTTTAGATAAGTGTTTGCGTTAGATAGACAGAGAGAGAGAGCGAGAGAGAGAGAGCAGGTAAGCATGCTGTGCCGGTAGCCTCAAGGTCAATCTGATAAATGCGCAATGAATGAGGCTGCAGCACACAAGGTGCAAGTGCTGAATGAAAAAGTACAAATACAAATAATACAAAAAAAAAACAAATAATAATAAAAAAAATTAATGAATATATATATAAACGTTATCAATTTTTATAAATGAATGAATATAAATATAAATATATATATATATTAATTTTATTTATGATTATAGCAAAAAGAGAGAAAGAGAGAGAGCAGCGAGAGTTTCAACTGTTGATAGTATTTAAATTATAATATATAGAAAATACTATAAATATTGCTGATAATACAGTTTAATTATATTGAAATATTGAATAAAATTTCATTTCATTTTTTTTTTTTCTTTTTTTGGCAATAATTTTTAATGAATGATTTTTTTAGCATAGAAATATATATAGAGAAATACTATAAATACTGTTTAAAGACATTTTTTTTTTTTTTTAGCATAGAAATATATATAGAGAAATACTATAAATACTGTTTAAAGACATATTTTTTTTTTATTTTATTTTATTTTTATTTATTTATTTTTTTTTTTAGCATAGAAATATATATAGAGAAATACTAGAAATACTGTTTAAAGACATATTTATTTTTTTTTATTTTTTTTTTATTTTTTTTTATTTTTTTTTTTATTTTATTTTTTAGCATAGAAATATATATAGAGAAATACTAGAAATACTGTTTAAAGACATATTTTTTTTTTTATTTTATTTTATTTTTATTTATTTATTTTTTTTTTAGCATAGAAATATATATAGAGAAATACTATAAATACTGTTTAAAGGCATATATTTTTTTTTTATTTTATTTTATTTTTATTTATTTTTTTTTTTTATTTTATTTTTTAGCATAGAAATATATATAGAGAAATACTAGAAATACTGTTTAAAGACATTTTTTTTTTTTTATTTTATTTTTATTTTTATTTATTATTTTTTTTTTTTAGCATAGAAATATATATAGAGAAATACTATAAATACTGTTTAAAGACATATTTTTTTTTTTATTTTTATTTTTATTTAATTTTTTTGTTCAATGAATGATTTAAGTTTTGAGTGAACATTGTTTTTTTTCTCACACTCGAAATATGATTATTGACTTTTTAAGTATAGCCGCAAGTCAAATCTGTGTTTCATCTATCTATCGATCTATGTTTGACTGCTTGACAGTTCACTTGCACCTGGCAATCAATCAACGAATCCATTATCAGTCTAAGCTTGCTACAATCTCTCTCTCTCTCCTCTTTCTCTTTCGCTCTCTCTTGCTCTTACTGTTGCTTATACTTTGTGCTTTGCTGTGCTGTGCTGACCCTACACTGAAACTCTTTTTAAAATATTTTTTTTTTTTAATTTTTTTTCCTTTACTTTTTTTTTTGGCTGTGTTGTTTATGTTATTAACACAACAAACAATCACTTAACTTCGTAAATCTGTCCAAGCCATTTAGCTTTTGCCTCTAAAAATAAACATCAAAGCGATGGCGACGGCAACAACAGCAATGGCAACGGCAACGTCAACGCTTTTTGGCTTTAGCTTTGGCCAAAAATAAATATTGAAAAACTATTTTTAATGCTTCGACTTCGAATCGGTCAATTGCACAAATTGAAGTACGCATCATGTTAATTGGCGTTTCAGCATCTTTGCCCCCCATTACCCTCCCCTTACCTCACTTGCCACAAAACAGACACGTGTCCGGGGCAAATCGATTGTTTTCTTCTTGCTTTTGCTTTTGTTTTTTCTTTTTTTTTACGGGTATCTATCTATCTCTCTCTCTGTGTTCGCTCAATTGGCTACGAATCTCTTTACTCAGCAGTAAAAAAAAAAAAAAGCAACAGCTGAAAGCAATTGAGTTGTGATTTATTTTTGGCATATTCTATGCACATGTGTGTGTGTGTCTGTGTGTGTGTGGCACTTGAGAGTAGCGCGTATGCTGAAAGCTTTTTCAACGCTTCAATGATTTGTTTTTTTTTTTTTGTTGTTGTTGCTTGTTTTCTGGTGACAAGCAGAGTTTTGCAAATATAATTATTAATTATACAATGAAATTACAATTTACAGTTTACAATTTACTTTGCACAATTGGCATTAATAAACATAACAATTTGCAGTACAACAATGGCAACAATGACAACGGTAATTGTTGTTGTTGTTGTTGCTGTTGTTGCTGTTGTTGCTGTTGTTGTTACTGTTGCCTTTCAGTTCATAAATCAGGCGAACACGCAAAAGTATCCGACAGATACAAATGGCATATGGCCGCAGCGACAACGCGTCGCGTCGTTTAATGATTGCAACGTTTTACGTTCATTTACACTTCATCAATTGCGTAGTTTACAGCCAAACAACAACAACAACAACAACAACCAGAGGGCAACAACACACACACACACACACACAAACATATATATACAAACTTGAAAAGCGAATTTCAAGTGAAAATGAAAAACTACGCAATGGAAATGCCTTTAACTATTTGTATTATGTATTCAAGTCTTAATCAGTAAAAAAAAAAAAATTAGAAAAAAAAAAAACTAGACCAGATAATAGACATAGCTATATTTCCCAGGGCCCCAGGCCCCAGGCCACTGTCGCATGCCCAATGCCCTGACAGCACCCCAGACACTAGCACGATCGCAAATCCATTACGCAGTTTTCACTGTCTCTATAAATAAGCTCCGCCAGTATTAATAATAATAATAATAATAATACTGTCAACTCACACAACTAATGCGTAATTCTAAATGTCGTTTATAGTTTTCGTTGCCCAAAAATAGTAACAATAATCGTTGACTTCAATATTATATATGTTTGTATGTATAATGTCAAGTTAACAAATAAAATCATGTAAAACGTAAAATATGAAATCTAAATGCGCTACGAATATTTTTTTACACTTTATCGAAAATTTTTACATGTAAAAACTTCAGTTATGAGCGATAATTTATATGGCAGCTATATGGTATAATCATCCGATATGTAACAAATTTTACTAGCATATAATAATGCTCACAAAAATTTGATTCTTGTATTTTTATTCGAATATCTTAATAAATTAAAGAATTTTTCATACAAAAACTTAATTTTCAACCTATGCCTCCTATGGCAGCTATATAATATAGTCACACGATTTAGACCAAATTTTACTGATCTGTATTATTTCTTACTAGACTCAAGTCCTGTCAATTTCAATCAATTATCTTAAGAAACAAAAAAGTTTTTCATACAAAAACTCAATTTTCAACCTATGCCTCCTATGGCAGCTATATAAAATTGTCGCAGGACTTTTCCCAAATTTTACTGGCTTGCATTATTTCTCACTAGACTCAAGTCCTGTCAATTTCAATCAATTATCTTAAGAAACAAAAAAGTTTTTCATACAAAAACTCAATTTTTAACCTATACCTCCTATGGCAGCTATCTAATATAGTTGCAGGACTTTTCCCAAATTTCACTAGCTTGTATTATTTCTCACAAAACGCAAGTTCTGTCAATTTCAATCGATTATCCCAACAGACAAAAAAGCTCTTCATACAAAAACTCAATATTCAACCTATCCCTGCTATGACAGCCATATAAAATACTCACACGATTTAGACCAAATTTTACTAGCCAGTATTATTTCTCACAACACGCAAGTTCTATCAATTTCAATCGATTATCCCAACAAACAAAAAAGTTTTTCATACAAAAACTCAATTTTCAACTTATGCCTCCTATGGCAGCTATATAATATAGTCGCAGGACTTTTTCCAAATTTCACTAGCGTGTATTATTTCTCACAAAACGCAAGTTCTATCAATTTCAATCGATTATCCCAACAAACAAAAAAGTTTTTCATACAAAAACTCAATTTTCAACTTATGCCTCCTATGGCAGCTGTATAATATAGTCGCAGGACTTTTTCCAAATTTCACTAGCATGTATTATTTCTCACAAAACGCAAGTTCTGTCAATTTCAATCGATTATCCCAACAAACAAAAAAGTTTTTCATACAAAAACTCAATTTTCAACTTATGCCTCCTATGGCAGCTATATAATATAGTCGCAGGACTTTTTCCAAATTTCACTAGCATGTATTATTTCTCAAAAAACTCAAGTTCTGTCAATTTTAATCGGTTATCTGTAGAACTAAAAAAATGCTCATACAAAAACTTAATTTCCGAACAATCTTTCCAATGATAGCTATATGAAATATTGCTTTGATCCGGTCCGCTGCAATTTATATACAATCAGTAGCTATAAAAAGCATCTATGCTAAATTTTATAGAGATAACATGAAATTTTGATAGTTATTTAACAATTGAAATAAATTTATAACTCCTTTGATTATCACATATTACGTATCCTGTCTGATAATCTAAATATAGTTTAGTTTTTTGTGATAATAACTAATTAGTTGCCATAGATAATTTCTATTTATAACGCAATATAATCAATTATTTGCACATTATCAATGTACGTAACAAAAAAAAAATAATGTCTAAAAATAAACTGATGAAATGTTGAAATATAAGCATAAATCATCAACTCATCATTGTCAATGACAATTTAATGGAATAATCAAAATTAATAAAATATTTAAAAAAAATAAATAAATATTTTTGCCATGTTGTAATCAGTTTACGTTGATCTTTTGGCAAAAATAAAAAAAAAAAAACTTCCCCGTTTATTGCTTGATAAGCATGATGATAGTTTCAATGACTTTCATATCGAAAGGTAACTAATTATGAAATGAATCTACATATATATTTTTTTTTTGGAAATTCATGGCAGATCAGCAAGATATACTTTCATAGCTGCTTAAATTTGCTATGAAATTTTTGCAAAAAAATAATTTTTAAAATTGCTCTTGAAATAATTTTGCCATAATATTTTTGACTATCTCATCGCACGTTTCCCATGGATGCTAATGTTTATCTTTTGCCAAACGTAAATTAAATTTGTTTTGGTTTTTTTTGTTGTTTTTGGATTTAACCTGTTCAAAAAATATATATATACAAATATATAAGCATATATTATTATTGGGGGGTTGGGGTGCTTCGATTATTGTTGGTTAGTATGTGCAACATTTTCATTGGCGTATTCATCAAATTGTTTATTTGCAGCGCGCTGGTCAGCTGTATGCGAGCATTTATCTCTCTTTCTCTCTCTCTCTCTTTTGCAATTTTGAGTGTATGTTAAAGTCATTATCTTGCCAATTAGTTGAACGTTAATTAGCCGCTTGCCAATATTTGCATTGTTCTTCTGTTTAGTTTAATTACAACAATAATTTTGGTGTATACCAATTGCGACTTACTTGAACATTGTAGTATGTATTATGAAATGCGAAATGCGTTTGCATTTTTGCGTTCTCCTCCCCCCCTCCGCACCACAATCGTGCCATACATCTATACTTAACATTTGATGCCAACACGCAATTCATATACAAAATGCGCATTTTACTGTTCATACAATTGAGGCGCCACAGCTCGCGCGCACAAATACACAAAGATTAGACAAAAAAAATAAAGCTAATGGCAAATGCATATGGCTTGATATATATATATGTATATAGCGACTATATGTGATGAGTATGAAATGTAAGGCGAAATGGGTCATTAGATAAGGTGCAGCACTGCGACTACACATACATAGTAGTAGTAGTAGTACTACATATGCGTATGCGTAATACACGTGAGCGCATTTCACTGAATGATTTACGACTGACAGCTCGAATGTCTTATGATGATGATGATGAGTATATAGCAGAGGGTTAGCATTGCTAATGTCCCTATGTGGCTATTTGTGTGTGTATAGGAGCTCTTTGGCCAATTTTGCGATATCAGTTAAGTTAAGTTTACGTTTACGTTTACGTTTATGGCCAACTATTTGTAGCTATAACTATGGAAATTTTACATAGTACAACGTGCACAGGAAATGCACATAAATCAGTTAGAGAACTCGCGCGCGCGCGCTCGCGCTCTTTTCAAGCTGCAATTACCATTAAATACGCAGTAGACCAGTAGACGAGCAGACAGAAACCTTGGCAAAATCTTGGCAGTCAATCAGTTATAATGTTAATAGCCGCTACTGGTATTACACTTAACAATTCAATGCATAACTTGACCATATTTTACGCTATCTTACACTCACACTCACTCTCTCTCTCGCTCTATCTCTGCTGCAATTGCAATGTGCAATGAAATGCAATGAATGTTGATAAACATAAAGTTTAGTAGTTATAATCATACGCAGCCAAAACATTAGCGCGCACACACACGCACACATATATATATGCACATATTATATATAAAATTGAATTCCCAAGAAAAACCATAAAGTTGCTTATCAGTGAGTGGCGAGTCAGCGATTAAATTGGCAATTACCAGTTATATATATATATATATATATCTATGGTATGGTACATATATCGCCACAACGGCGCCTCGCACGTGACCAGTTTCAAGTTCAACGCCGCATAATTTCACGACAAACAAAAGAATGACGAAAGCACCTCCACGGTCAGCGTCAACCACAAAACGACGACGACGACGGCAACGGCAACGGCAACGACGACGACGACGGCAACGGCAACGACGACGACGACGACGATGGCGATGGCGATGGCTATGGCAATGGTTCTTATCTAATGCTAAGTCCAAGCAACCAACCAAGCGACACGTTCAGCAAGTGCTTACTGTCTCTCTCTCTCACTCTCTCTCTCTCTCTCTTTCTCACACTGCATGCGTTACGTTTATGACAGACGACATACGGATTACACTGCTAGAACTCAAACTCAAAACTAAACGCAAAAAAAAAAACCAAATGAAAAACAAAATGCTGCCGTGTCAAGGCCAGCAGCTGCTGCAGCAGTTGTGCCAAGGATTATACATATATATATATAATACTCTAGTTATATATTATATATATGTCAGCGCAGGATAATTTCATAATGATTATAAAAGCAACAGCAGCAAAAAAAAAAAAAAAAAATATATATATATATATATAACTCAGCTGGAGACATATAACAAAAGTCTTGGCAAAACCTTGACAATGACAATTGCATCCTTTTGCCATTGATGATGATAACAATTACAGTTAACCATTATATGTATTTACTTAGATAATGCACATAATGCCAGCACAAATAATGCATAATGTCAAGTGTATCTTAATTCAATGCTAAACATAGATATAGTATACTCTATAAATTGTAATCTATAAATATAAAATAGTTGAAAGAATGACAGATTTATGAGAGACAATTGTAAGGAAATTGTGTATATAACATTCTTAGCGATTGTATATTGTTTATATAATATATGACAATTTTGGACTATGTGAAGGTTAAAGTCAACCAGGTTGCACTAGGTTTTATAACTGCCATATAACAAAAATTGAGCATACTACAGTGATTACAGTTTTTATCGGACGTACACCTTCAATGACAGGATAATTCTTCTAGGGTGTATAGGATTTCCATTATATTTGCTAAGATATCCAGAATTATTTCGTATTTTTGTTGACTGTTACGTCTATTAAAGTTTTTACTATTTTACTCTATACTATACTACACTCTATCCTCTTGGATGAATAGGATTTCCATGATAATTGCTAGAATTTTCAGTACAAATTCAGCAGCCAAATTGGCAAATGATTCGTTTTCCGTCTAGTGAAGTTTTCACTGTATATAAACTATTTCATACTAAACCCAATGCTCCTGGATGAATAGGATTTCCATGATAATTGCTAGGATTTCCAATACAATTTCATAGTGTTCAGCAGCCAAATTGCACAATTTTGAGTGTTCCGTCTAGTAAAGTTTTCATTGTATATAAACTATTTCATCCTAAACTCAATTCTTCTGGATGAATTGGATTTTCATGATAATTGCTAGGATTTCCAGTACAATTTCATAGTCTTCAGCAGCTAAATTGCCCAAAGGTCTTGTGTTCCGTCTAGTAAAGTTTTCACTGTATATAAATTATTTCTTCCTAAACCCAATTCTCCTGGATAAATAGGATTTCCATGATAATTGCTAGAATTTCCAGTACAATTTCATAGTGTTCAGTAGCCAAATTTCCCAATGCGGAGTCTTTTGTCTAGTAAAGTTTTCACTGTATATAAACTATTTCATCCTACACTTAACACTCCTGGATGAATAGGATTTCCATTATTTTGACAATAATTTCCAGCACAATTTCACAATTTTCAGTAGTCAATTTGCCCAATGTTATGTTCGTGTGTTTCGTCTATTAAAGTTTTCACTGTACGTTAACTATTTCCTCTATACTGAAGCACTTATCATTTGCACATTACTTTATATTAGTGAACTCATTAGAAATTAAGCAGAATTTTGGAGAATATTATCAGAGAAAGAAATCTAATGAAAATGAAAATATTGGTGCTTGTGCTTGTGCTTGTGCTGTGCAATAGGAACACCCCCCAATAATAATAGCTTGAAGCTTATCGAGTAGACGAATGAAGTGTAGTGTTAGGAAAAAAGACACAACGGGTAATAAATATAAAGTAAACCCCCGCTGTGTGAAAACAATCAATCGAATGATTTGCAAAAAAAAAATAAAAAAAAAAAATATTCAAGCGCCATATTTCACAATGATTGTGTTTCACTTTTTGCCGTAGTGTTTGTTGTTGTTGTTTTTGTTATTATTTTTTTTATTGATCACTTGATTTATGTGGAAATTCAGTTGATATTTTTAACAATGCTGATGAATTTTCTATTTCTGTTTAAAGCTTTACGGCTGCGATTGGCATCAGCATTGGCGGCAACGTTGGCGTCGACAGCGACAGCGACGGCGACAAGTTTTATAGTGTGAGGGTGTGTGTGTATTTTTTTTTATAAATGGGCATTAAATGGAATTAAAGCTGCCAAAACAATTTGTTGTTGTATTTTCATTGAACTTCTACCGCATTCTGCTACGTGCCGCGCTTTGTGTTGACAGCTAACACGCATCGCCAATACTTGCCGCCGCCAGTCACTATCACTATTGCTGCCAACGCTGCCAAAGTTCAAAGGTTTTATATTAGCGTCCTGCACCTTGTGCTGCACCAGCAGCACCAGCTCCAGCACCAGCACCAATACTCATGCCAGCACCAGCACTACCCTGTGCATCACCAGCAGCACCTTCACCTTGGCTGCTTGCTTGCGAATGCATCGATACGCCACCCTGCACTGCACCACCAACTTCACCCTGACCCGGTGCCTGTGCCTTAGCCTCCGTTGTGCACTAAAGAAAATATATGTAAGGATTAAGAATATAATAAAAAATGACTAAAATTCGTTACAAACCATTAAAATTGCCAATGTGGCGACAGTGAAAATTACAATTGCGATTTTCATGTTGTAAATTGAAGCAATAATGAAACTAATCGAACAACTGACAAGCATTATATATAGAGAACTATTTCAACAAAATTGTTAAAAAAAAAAAAAAATAAATAAATAATGTTATAATGTTATAAGTTGTCGGATGTCTATCTAACTTCCGAAACAAGATCTGTCAAAAGATGCTGCAAAAAAATTACAAATAAATAAATATTTCTAGTTAATTGTGAAAACGAAAAACATTTCCCATGTTTCTATGATAGTATCATGGCTCAGGAAACATATTCTCATGCTGCTAAATCAGCTGCTCATTAGATGCTCAGCTGCTTAGCTGCTCAGCAGTTTGATTCGTGCACAAATATGTTAATATTATTGTTTATTATTTTTATTTATTTTAATTTTTGTTTTTTTTTATATATATAAAGTTATTTTGTTGACAATCGCTTAATTGGCGCCTACTCGACGCTTGCATGTTTGGTGAGTCTATTAATAAGTTAATAGTCGGATGTCTATGTCTGTCCGCTCAACGTTCGACAGTTTTTTTTTTTTTTTTTTCAGAGTCAATATGTCAATCTGACGACTGTTGTTGATTGTTTATACTTTATTGCTGTTGTTGTTATTGTTATTGTGATTGCAATTGTTATTCGCATTATTAAGTAATATTGCAAAAAAATAAAAAACATTAAGTGAAATCTAATATAAAAAACAAGTTCAACGGTAGTTGGGAAAATTTCTAAATAATAAAAAAAAAAATATGTATATTATTTAGACATTTTGTCTCTTTATGCATATACGACTCATAAATACCCAATAAAAATAAATAAATAAAAATTCTAGACATTTATTATCAATTTATTACAAATTTTTTTTTTTTATTCAACTATTATACAATTATTAAAATACATAAATTAAATAATTTGCTTATCAAGAATTTCGTCATAAATAAATTTTAAATATTATGTTATCGCAAAAATACGTTTTTTCATGATTTATTATTAATTAGTAATGTCTCAACTATTATACGAAATATACAAAAAAAAAAAATTAAATTTCTTATCAAAATTTTGTCATTAAAAAAAAAAAAAAAAATCTAAATAAAATTTTAATGTTATCACAAAATATTTTCGTTGATTTTAAAAACATTGTGAATAACCGCAAATTATTTTGACTAAATTTTACAAATATAACAACAAACAACAACAGCTAGCTGTTAATTATATATTAAGTAAGTATTTATTATACGAGTATTTGAATTTCATGTGCAATAATTACCCTTATAGCTATGCATACACACAGATATACATACAGCAACAGACAGACAGCGAGCAGCCAGATTTATTTGTTTAATTACAGTGCAATTGCAATATTATTATGCCTGAATTTCATGATTACCGATACGCAGATACATTGCGAGACATCAGTGAAAAAAAAAAAACAACAATAATAATAATAATAATAATAATACATTTTGCATTGTTATAGGTATAATTTCGATTGTAATTGGCTTATATAGACATGCATTGGATTTTAATTATTATAAAATAATAATAAAAAATTATTATGAAAAAAAAAAAAATATCATATTAAAATTTAATTAATTTTTGATTGAAAATATATACGAAATTTATTGGCTATTTGTATAAATTATTTTCGGTTTGTTTTTTTTTTCTGTTTTTTCATTAAGATTTTTAAATATTCCCCGTTTCGAAGCGCTAGAAATAACAACAAAAATTATAGTAAATATTCTTTACAGTATTCAAGGCCAAATGCAAAGGTAGCAATATGATAATAAGTACAAACTGCAAATAACAAAAACTCTCTTTGCCTTCAGTTATGCAATTAAACATACACACACACACATACACGAACACATGCAGACATGCTTGTTATGCAGCCAGTTGAAGTAATAGTGTGAACAGTGCTGCTGCTCTTCATATTCTCTTCTCTCATATTCTGACTGACTTCGAACTGTCGCTGATCTTCGAAAATAAGCAATAACAACAATATAGAAAGCAAAGTGCAAGCAGTGCAATATGCATGTAAGCAGTGCAATATGCATATAAGCAGTGCAGTGCAGTAGTCTTACCTTTCACTCGCACTCTCACTGCAAGCTCAAAGCTCAGAGAGAGTGGCGCATAGGGAAATCGAAAACGAAAACAAAAACAAAAAGAAAAAACAACTTTTTGCGAAAATGTTTTAAATATATTATTTAATTTTAATAAATAGCAAAACAATAATTTTAACACTTTGTACATATAATATAAAATATATATAATTTAATTTTAATTATATATTAATATGCCTAGAGAGAGAAGGCGTAATTTTGCAATGCAACGCATACACAGTGCAGTGCAGTGCACAGTAAACAACCTTGGGCAAAAGCATGAATAAACTACGCAACAAAAAAAAAAAAGAAAAATAAAAAAAAAAAAGTAAAAGCAATTTCACACTAATCGAAGATCAGTTAGTCAGTCATCAAGATTAATTAAATTAATTGAGCAATTGCAGCTGCATCATTTTGTAAATTACATTGAAAAAAAAGAAAAATAAATAAAAATAAAATTAAAAACAGCAAAAAGTTAAACTAAACAATTGTACAGACTGAACATAGAGAGAGAGAGAGAGAGAGAGAGAGAGACAGTAAGACAAGTGAGTTAGACAGAGACAGTGAGCTGCATAGACACAAAGCAATGTTATAAAATTCAATGATGATATTTAGAGTTAATTTGTTTATTTGCCACTGCAAAAAGCAAAAAAAAAAAACAACAGCAAATGTAAATGCAATTGCAACTGCAACAGCAACAGCTACTGTAACTGCAACTGCAGCTGCAGCTGTGTGTGTGTTAACGGTGGCAATCATTAAAATTGTAAACAAATAAATAAATAAACCGCATACCACATGCCGCATGCCGTATGCCGCATTCACATTTCCAAAAACCACCAACATTATTATTATTTATTTTTTATTTTTTTTATCTGTATTTTATTTAATTCAATTTTATTTACAACGCCATGGGGATGTTATTAGGCTTTATTTGTACTGCTGCTGCTGCTGTTGTTGCTGTTGTTGCTGCTGTTGTCATTTTTTTTTTATATATATTTTTTTGTCAAATGCCGACGGCCTTTGCTGCCCTGTGGGTGGCCACAATAATGGCAGTAATCGGTGATTATCACGTAGTCCCATAGTCCAATAACAGCATATACATACATATCATGTATACGTAAGTATGTTTGTATGTATGTATATATGTATAGCAGTATAGCAATCGGCAGTAAAAACTCATCGTGACAGGCCCAAAATAAGAGAGACTAAAAACAATTCAGGCAGCAAAGCTCATTAAAAATTAAATCAAAATTAAATGTTCAACAAATGCAATAAAAATCATTGCGCGTGTAATTTTTATACCCTGTGATTAATGCATAACAAATTTTATATATACATACATAGTCAGGGATGCGTCAAAGAAATGACACGCAAGACTATAGAAAACAAAATTACAGGGTATCTTTAGGTTGTCATAGATAGCTACCATTAACTGTTTAAATTTGCTTTTACCAATCCCACAGCAAATTGATTGCAAAATTGAAAGTGGAGCTGAGCTCATACAGTGAGAGATGAGGAAGTTCAATATCGTTGAAAAATATGCGAATAATAATAATAATAAAATAATAATATGAGGTCATAATAACTGCAAATAAGTGCGAATGTGTTTTATAGAGTGACGCTTTATAGTTTTGTTATTACAGTTATAGTTATAGCTATGGCAAAATATAAAGTCTTAATAATATATATTAAATTTTTTATTTTTAATGAAAGCGTAACGCAATATTATAAAGATTTAACTAAAAAAAAATCATCAACTAAATAATAAAATAATATTTTAAAAAAAAGTAGAAAAATGTGTGTTGGAAAAATTGAAAATAATAATTATTTTGATAATTATTTTGCAAATTTGATAAGTAATAAAAAATTAATTTTGTTCTTTGCTTGCAAACATAATTACAAATTGCATTATGTTTGTCTGTCAGTCGATTAGTTAAGCGTTGTCACTGCGGATATTCTCTGATATCCTGCAGTTAAATTTTAATGCAATTCAATTTGCTCAATTTACTCTCTGCATTGGCAAACCTCAATATACACACACATGCACATGCACATATACACATGTAAAACATGCAGGGAGAATCCTTTTTGTACATATGCTTACACAGACTGAGAGAGAGAGAGACTGTTGGACAGCTGCCGCCTGTCTGTTTGTGCGTGTCCTTCAAACACAGGCCCACAGGGATAAGCGGGTCAACGAACAGGCGTCACATCATTGCCTGAAGAAGCAGAAGAGCAACATACAGTGCTGCATGCAAAAGGTTGGAGATAGATATGACATTGGTAATGGTAAACATAGGAGAAGGAGAAGTTGGTAGAGAGATAGAGGGATATATGTACATATATATTGTGGGTTTCATGCACTCACACAGAGGATAATTGAATATGACGATGATAATTTCATTTTACGCTGAATAAACACAAAACTGCACATTTCGATACGACAATTTTGCCTTCCTTTATCTACTTTATCTACTGCTGCTGCCAGGCCCCCACATATAAAAGTCGCCCACTTCTATTTGCTAGAAGTGGCAATTAAAGCGTCCCACGAATACGACGGAAATATGTATGTAATGTAAGCGATACGACCGCCCAGTTTTTACTCGCATTTTAGTTTAAGCTTAAGGCCTTTTCACTCCTCTGGCAAAGGCGAATTATGCTTGTGTGTACTTGTGAGGTTTTTGTACCAACTTAATTATCCAACAGGACGCGCGCGTGGTTGTCGTCGCTTGGCTAACGACCTTGCTCAGCACACACACACGCACAGCTCAATTTCAGCTGCACCTTTTCCTTCATCGCCTCTGCGTTTTTTTTTATTGTTGCCTTTCATTTTACCAAGTTTCCACTGCTCTACATCTCATTGTTTTTCCTGCCCATAGTATACCCTGTAACATAAAATTAGTTAAAATGGGTTTAATGTTATTACATAAATTTTTTCTTGGATTACAAAACAAAAAATTGAAGAAAATTCCAAGACTATTCTTAATATACTTTAAGTGCAAAAAAAAACTTTGAGGAAACAAAAGTTTTTTCAATTTAAATTTTAAAATGTAGAGCAAAGTATTTGCTAGTCTGGCAAAACATGTAAAATATAATTTTATATTAACTTCAATACTTGCATAAATCATGTACACATCGATGGCAAACAACTTATCGATATACAGCCCGGAATCCCCACGTAAAGTTCCCGGTTATGCGTTAAGTATGTATGCAGGCACTGTGCCACTTGATGTCAACGTAGCGCTGCGTTGTCATTGTTGTTTTATTAGTCACAATTTGCGTTTTATGCGACTTTTGCTTGTAATTATTTACAATAACAACAACAGTAACAACAACAGTAAAGTTTGTTGATGGCAATGCTTGGACAAAGATGCGATTTTTTTTTTTTTTTTGTGTGATTTGTACGTCAACGGGGGAATTACAATTTTGAACAGGCGGCGCTTTGAATGCCAACCACGAATAAGTAAATATATATATACAGACTATATCTATATCAACAATAACAACAATAACAACAACATTGACAACTAGCAGTGCCAGTGGCAGTGGCAGTACCAGGGCTGCCAGCGCAGCTTGTGCCAGTGCCACTGCCAGTGACAATCAATGTTGTATTCCCAGTGCCATACTCAGTGCCAGTTGCATTGGCAGTACCAATGTACCAATGTGTCCGGTATCAGTATCTGTATCTGTATCTGTAACTGTGGGATTGTTGTCGCTAAATATTATTATTATTATTATTATTATTATTATGTTTCTTTTTGTTATTGTACGTCTGAGCGCCTTATCGGCGGCGCCTCCAGCGAAAATAAGCAAAAACAATAAAAAATAAAATATGTCACACGTACGCGTCAAATTTTCTCAGAAATAATAAATCCAGCCACAAACAAATATTTTTGTTTATAAAAAAAAACCGCAAATATTAATTGCGTTTATTTTTATATGAAATATGCAATGCTCTGCATTTTCAAGTAAATTATTTACATTATATATTTTTCATAGAGAGAGAGAGAGAGAGGGAGAGAAGAATAAAAGCCCCCATGGGAAGTTTGCTAATCACGTGTCGATTAAATTCTATATAATTAACTTTTGCTTCCTTCAATACTACCAGCAAATATTTATAAAGTGTATTTTACCTATAATAATAATGCAACTGTGATTATTAACAAAAGTTCCCAGAACGTGAGTTTCCTCATGTGGCCGTAACTGCTCTCAATAGCAGCTATTCTACATAATTATATAGTACGATATACGATATATGACTACGCATATTTAATACTAGTTATATTTACATAGATATAAATATTATTTATATCAAGTTTCATTTAAAATAATTCTTTATCGACTGTTTATAATACTTGCAGTAGTAGAATTATCGATAACTATGCAATCTGTTTATCAATAGCGATATCATATTACTTAAGCTTTAATTTTACTATCGTTTCATTTAAGTAATTCTTTATCGACTATTAATAATACTTACAGTAGTTGTTATCGATAACTATGCTTGTCTGTCTATGAAAAGCGATATCATATTACCTAAGCTTTAATTTTACTATCGTCTCATTAATAATTTTTTATCGACTGTTTATAATACTTGCAGTAGTAGAATTATCGATAACTATGCAATCTGTCTAACAAAAGCGATATCATATTACTTAAGCTATAATTTTATTATCGATATGTCAAAAAAGCGTATCGATAAACACTTTATCTGCACATCTTTAGAAATAATTATCGTTTGTTATTAACGATTTCAAATTTACACTTTATTGTCTATCTCTCTCTCTCTTATCTATTATCAATTTCAGATTTACACAACTATCGATATCTATGCACTTAATTTTCTATCTCTCTCTCTCTATCTCTCTCTCTCTCTCTCTTACTCTCTCTCTCTCTCTCTCTCTCCCTATCTCTCTCTCTCTCTATCTCTCTCTCTCTCTCTCTCTATCTCTGTCTCTTACTCTCTCTCTCTCTCTCTCTCTCCCTATCTCTCTCTCTCTCTCTCTCTCTCTTTTCTCTCTCTCTCTGTCTCTCTGTCTCTCTCTCTTTCTCTCTCTCTATCTATCTCTCTCTCTCTCACTCTCTCTCTCACTCTCTCTCTCTCTCTCTCTCTCTTACTCTCTCTCTTACTTTCTCTCTCTCTCTCTCTTATCTCTCTCTCTCTCTCTCTTACTCTCTCTCTCTCTTACTCTCTCTCTCTCTTACTCGCTCTCTTTCTCTCTCTCTCACTGTCTCTCTCTCTCACTGTCTCTCTCTCCCTCTCTCTCTCTCTGTCTCTCTCTCTTTCTCCCTCTCTCTCTCTCTCTCGCTCTCTCTCTCTCTCTCTCTCTCCCTCTCGCTCTCTCTCTCTCTCTCTCTATCTCTCAACATCAATATTGCTAACAATTCCAAGGTCTGTATCTCAGCAGTTGACATCGATCTCAAGTCTACACTACTATCGATATCACTGAAATACATTGTCTAACTATCTTTAACTACACATCGATATTATATTACCAAACTGTTATATATTCTCTATATTGCAAAATAATCGACTTGAAATACAACAACAACGAAGACAACGTATAGTCAAATGTTCTTCAGATTCAGGTCGTTGTAATATGCAAACATATATAATATACTATAATATACTATACTATACTATACTACAGAATACTACACTACTACTACTACTATATGTATATGTACGTAGAATATTATGTAGCCACAGATAAGATCTCAGCCCTGACCAGGGCCAAGAGTGTCGAGTTGTTTAAGTTGATTTTTTTCTTTTTTTTTTTTTTGCTGTGTTTTTTTTCCTCATTCCCTTCAAGTTTTTTAGCTATGTATATTTTTTATTTTTTTTTTTATATATACATATATATTTTTTTTTTGTCAAGTCAACGATACTGACGCCACAAATTCCGTATAATTATTTGCACTTTGGTCTCTCGTTTATTTTATTTTTTTTTGTTTGTTTGCATTTCGATGTCGCTGCGAATTCCACGTAACAAACATGAAGAGAACAACAACAAACTTGCATGTTACATAAAACTTTAGCGACCCAGCTACAAGTTTTACCTCCCCAAAAAAAAAAAACAAAAAATATTGTAGTGCATAGTAAAGTTTATATATATATAGATATATATATATATAGATATATGTATAATACTGTGAAAATCATTTCTGTCATAATTCTAGGTTCAATTGCATAAGCCATCGGTCAGTCGGTCACTCAAATGTGAGCATTGTGAGCAAGGCTTTGCACCACTGTTCCGACATTCCACTGTTTATTTTTTCTTTTTCGTTTTTGATTTTACGCCCTGCACTGCTCTACCATAGCACTGTACCCCGCTGTGTCTTGTTACCGCCCACCGTTTATTCAGTGTTCGTTTGAACGTCTGGACGTCTGGCCGTCTAGACCGTTTAATTTGCGTAATCAAAAAAAAAGAAAAAAACAGAAACCGATTGACAATGAGAGACAATATCAACAAAAAACAAAAGGCAAACAACAATAACAATAACAAAATTGTGCTAACGCATTGACGAATATAACCGTATAACCGTCAGCAGCATGTAACAATAACAACAAGAACAGCAACATTTTCATATATATATAATACATAAATTTCTGTTGCATGTATAAAATAAAATTATAAAACAAAGAAGAAAATATTCAAATATTCAAAAAATTTGCTTCAAGTACAACGATAACAGCAATAACAACAATAACAAATGCTAGCTATATATACATATATATCGATGAATTTTTAGTGTAAGCTTAAAAACTTTTGTATACACTTGCAACTGCTGCAAAAATATCTTAATCCAGTAATAAAATTATAATAAATTTTACTGCGACTTATCAGTAAGTGTAGCGATAAAGTAAAGCTCAAAAAAAAAAAAAAAAAACATAAATTAAATGAAATTCATTTAAATCGAAAAAAAAATAAAACGAAATTTTAATCAAAAAATTTTCATAATTTATTGTGCATGCATATTGAATTTAAGTGATGAAACTTGTATTTCGACTAGACAATTTTTTGTAGAACTTTAACAATGACCTTGAGTTAGTTAGTCGTTGAGTTAGTCAGTAAGTTAATCGTTGATTTTATGTCTTAGTTTTAGTTCAATTGAAATTCTACAAATAAATGTTACTGATGAATGACAAGAAAAATGCTTAATAATTAACAATGTTGTGTAAATAATGATGATAATAATAGATAATAATTATTATGTTTACACAATGTCTGCCTATAGTTTTTTTTTGTGGACCTTGACCTAGCATTCAATAGATAACTTATCATACGCACTAGCTTTATCTAAGAGCTTACAGCAAGCAAAAAAAAAAAATGGAAAAAAAAGTGAAAAAAGCGGAAACTAGGTTAAATATCAACATAATGTTATATCATATCATAGCATAACACATATATTTCATATGTAATATAATAAATTTCTATATGCAGAATTTATTTCGATTTTATATCGATTATAGCTTTATCAATTAGCTTTATCAATTTTATATTGAAAAACAAAGCAAAATCTTAAGAGTAGTTGACGGGGGGGGGGGGGGGCGCAATGATAAAACGCACCTGCTAAACTGCACGAATTGAAAGAATAAAAGCAACGCAAAAAAAACATACAATAAAATATGCAAAAGTAACGGGAGTTGTTTGAGGGGAGGTGGGGGCGAACGAGTAACATTGTTTAGCTTTTATTTTTTTTTTTTTGCAGAGAGAAAGAGAATTTATAAAACTGGAAGCTGGAACCTGGAACCTGGATGCCAGGCTAACTACTTACTTTGCTGCCTGCTCCTCCCGCCGCTCATCAAGCATGTGCCGGCGATTATCATATATCAAGAGACTGGCAACGTTAACTGCGTGTATCTCTCTATCTCTCTCTCTCTTTCGCACTCTCTCTCTCTCTCTCTGTTATTTAGTGTGTGGTCGTTGTGTTGTGTAAGCACATTGTGGCATAGAAAGAACAGCAACTGATGAATTACAACTCTGTTTCGCAAATGTAACGCTGATGATAATATGTGTGGGCTGCAGGGAGAGAAGTTTGCATGACACTAAAATAAATGCTAGCAGCTAACTGATAGTTGAAGTAAGTGAGAGCGCAATAGAGAGAGAGAGAGAGAGAGAGACAATGAAATTTTTGATATGCAATTGGAGTTTTGCGTCTCGAAATTCATTCATTCAGCTGCTGCTGCTGCTGCTGCTGCTTCTGCTGCTGCTTCTGCTGCTGCTGTTGCTGCTGTTGCTGCTGTTGCTGCTGCTTCTGCTGCTTCTGCTGCTTCTGCTGCTTCTGCTGCTGCTGCTGCTGTTGCTGCTATCGGCATCACATACTAAATTTTATATACTAAACGCTTAGTATTTATATTTTTTTTTATATATTTATTTACAGAGTATCTGTAGAGTCAATCAATATTTTGCTAGCTTGTGTGTATGTCTGGCGACTATAGTTTTTTTTGTAGGTCTACGATAGCAGCGCGGCCTCATTAGCTGCACATTCGCTTTTGCCGTGTGCCAAATGCAGTGACGACAACTATTGCTGCTGCTGCTGCTTGTTGTTGTTGTTGTTGTTGTTGTTATTTGCTGATTTGTTTTGCTTGCATTGTTTTGTTTTTAACGCATTGCGCTTTGCTTTGCATTTTCGTATGCGCGTATGCTTCCTGCACTACCTCACTCTCTCTCTCTCACTCTCTGACTGTCTCAGTGCCTCAGTCTATAGCTATCAGAGCTTTAGCTACTTGTCTTGCACTCTCTCGCCTAGTCGCAGTTGTCGTTGTTGTTACATTGTTGCCTTTGTATCTATTAGATGTACAACAATAACAACAACAAGAAACAACAAAACGCAATTGCACCTTGGCATGAATTTGTGGCGCGCGCGTATAGTGCAACATTATAACAACATAACATCATTAACTTCATTAACAAGTGCACTGCAAATGTTTATTAACTATTATTACGTAGTTTTGTTGCTTAGTCTAAAAAAAAAAAATAAAGCTTAAATTTAGCGCACAATTTGTTTATTGTTGTTATTGTTGTTTCACATTTTTTTGCAAAAAATTTATAATGAGCACGAAGGTCACGGCTAAAAACTGGTTATCATTTTTTCAACAAGCAAACTTGCAGATACAAATACAGCTACAGATACATTTAGCAATAGATATAAAGATTGAAATGCTACCCCTACCCCTACCCCTACCCCTGCCACTGCCACTGCTTAATATGTCTCTGTGCATATGTCAAAAGTTATTTATTTTAAATCTCACATTTATCAATTTTGTTTTTGCGTTTGGTTTTTTTGTTTTTTATTTCTTTTCGCTGTGAATGAATGAATAAACATGAATACAACAAATTTTGCAGTAAATTATCATATGTCCCGTATGTCTCTCTCTCTCTCTCTCTCCACTATCAGTCTCTTTCTCTTTTCACAATTAACATGTTTTTTAATTAGCGCCAAATTTGATTTATGCTTAACAAAATTTCTCATTGCACATTTCATTTCATTTATTTTTATTTTTATTTTTTTATTTATTTATAAATTAAAGTCTATGAATATGTGAATATGTCTATGAATATGAATATGAATATACTCAATTTTTTTTTTTTTTGGTAATTTGAGTAAGTATACATAATTCTATATAGAGTCCAAGTATCAATCATTTCCCTAGGCACAGTGGGCCTTATTTTTTTTAATGTGAACGAACAACTATAAAAATATTTTTGCAAATTTATTTTATATTTTTTTTAAAGTCAAATACAAGGAGTATGAGTATAAGTATAAGTATAAGTATAAGTATAAGTATAAGTATAAGTATAAGTATAAGTATAAGTATAAGTATAAGTATAAGTATAAGTATAAGTATAAGTATAAGTATAAGTATAAGTATAAGTATAAGTATAAGTATAAGTATAAGTATAAGTATAAGTATAAGTATAAGTATAAGTATAAGTATAAGTATAAGTATAAGTATAAGTATAAGTATAAGTATAAGTATAAGTATAAGTATAAGTATAAGTATAAGTATAAGTATAAGTATAAGTATAAGTATAAGTATAAGTATAAGTATAAGTATAAGTATAAGTATAAGTATAGTATAAGTATAGTATAAGTATAAGTATAAGTATAAGTATAAGTATAAGTATAAGTATAAGTATAAGTATAAGTATAAGTATAAGTATAAGTATAAGTATAAGTATAAGTATAAGTATAAGTATAAGTATAAGTATAAGTATAAATATAAGTATAAGTATAAATATAAATATAAGTATAAGTATAAGTATAAGTATAAGTATAAATATAAGTATAAGTATAAGTATAAGTATAAATATAAGTATAAGTATAAGTATAAGATATAAATATAAGTATAAGTATAAGTATAAGTATAAGTATAAGTATAAGTATAAGTATAAGTATAAGTATAAGTATAAGTATAAGTATAAGTATAAGTATAAGTATAAGTATAAGTATAAGTATAAGTATAAGTATAAGTATAAGTATAAGTATAAGTATAAGTATAAGTATAAGTATAAGTATAAGTATAAGTATAAGTATAAGTATAAGTATAAGTATAAGTATAAGTATAAGTATAAGTATAAGTATAAGTATAAGTATAAGTATAAGTATAAGTATAAGTATAAGTATAAGTATAAGTATAAGTATAAGTATAAGTATAAGTATAAGTATAAGTATAAGTATAAGTATAAGTATAAGTATAAGTATAAGTATAAGTATAAGTATAAGTATAAGTATAAGTATAAGTATAAGTATAAGTATGAGTATGAGTATGACTTAAAGTATTTAATGTAGTTGCATGTTTTGCTAGTTTTGCTTTATTTGCTTGTTTGCTGCTGATACACTTAGTCTTAGTCTGCAGACATACACATGTGTCTGCAGTCTCAAGTCTCTAGTATCGAGTCTTTATCAGAGCAATTGCACATTTACCAGTCACTAAGTAAACACATGCCAATCCTAATATCAATTTAAGTAGACAGCTGTTTTTTCTGTAGCAGCCCAAGAAAATAAAACAAAAACTATAAGGAAAAAAAATAAAAAAAAAAAAAACATTGAATCTCTGGCAAGTCAAGTGCTTTGGGAGTCTGATGTGTCTGTATTACTAAAGTCGTCCACTGGTACGTGTAGGAGGCAGCAATAACATGTTCATGCGAATGTATGTGTATGTGTGTGCATGTGTGTGTGTGTGTGTGAGTCCATTCAACAAACAGCTGTTAATTGCAAAATCAAATTGAGTAATTGACTGACTGGCAGATACAAGTCTAACCCAACCCAGGCACAGGCACAGGCACAGACACAGAGGCCCAGTCCCCAAAAAACAATACAAAAGCAAAGAACATAACATAACAGATACTAGGTATACTATACTTTGGGCTGCCCAACCCAAAAGCATGAACCAAACGGAGATAGCAAATGTGAATGTGAATGTGAATGCGACTCTGAATGTGAATGCGAATGTGAATGCGAATTCTCTTTAGTTTGAACGCATGCCAAGAGAAAGATTACCTCATCATCAACATGATGAGCATATTGCTAGAAATGGCAATGAGCGCACGTTTCCAGGAAAAGCGTGCCTCACACTCACACACACAGAGTCACACACATCTATAGACAGAGATCGATCCTCTCACCCCACAAGTCAATTACAAGCAAACGCATTTTAATTTTCATAAAAATAATCAAAACATGTGCAAAAAAAAAAAAAAATGCCACAAATAAACTATTTGAGCTCCAAGCAATACGAATTTTAAATACACTAAAAATAAATTAAATATATTTTTTAAAAATATTTTTCAGCAACTAAAATTTTATTAAAAGATCAAAAAAAAAATTGCGCAAATAAATAAAGAAATAATATTCGACAAATAACAAATCAAAACAAACAAAAATTAGTTAAATACCCGGCAATTGTATAGCGATATTAAGCGCCAGAATATAATGACGTACGACTTTTGACAGATAAATAGAAACAATTGAACAACAGCAAATAACAAATTATACATATAACGAAACTCTGATAAATGAATTCTGCGAATCTGTCGAGGACGCAATGTGCAAAATTTTATTTTATTTTTTTTTGTATTTTTATATTTTGTTTTATACCCTGTAGTCATGTTGTGCAGAGCGAGCATATGCATATTTTCATTAGCATAAGTTAAAAGATTATTAGCAGCTATAGCTTATCTAATTACTGGGTATATAACAGTTGAGCATGCTCGTCAATAGATTTTTTTTACCAATTTTTTGTTGTTGTTTTGCTTTTGTTTGTTATTATTATTGTTACTATTTTTATGACTGCCTGTGCTGTGCTGTGCTATGACTGTTGATATTGCTGTTGTTCTTTTGTTTAGCAAACAAGAAAAGAGTTAACACAAGTGACTAACTAAACGTAATAGTATTAAATATTACGCATTTTACCATTGCATAATAATTATGACTAGTAAAAATCATATTTATGTAGAGAGCAATGTACGACCTATTCCCCCCTCTATGCGCCACACATACACATAGAGAGAGAGAGTGTGCTAGCACGTCAGCGCCGCATCGCACGCAGTCAAGAAACAAAAACAAATTGACGTCAATTGACTGAGATAATAATCAAATTGCAATAACAACAACAACAGCAAAGAACAGCAACATTTACTATAGAAAAACAAATAAATAAATAAAGAAGAAGAAATAAATAAAGAAGGCAAAGGCAATGGCAAAAAGGCGAGAAAAAATATTTATATATATAAAACTAAAAACGTCAAACTATTTTTTTCTTTTTACACAAATGCAAATAAAAAAGCAAAGCCTCGTTTTCCACAGCCCTCAAACTTAATTTTATGACGTCAACAGTGTAGCGACGCGTTCAATTCTCGCACCTTTGTATATATTTACAAAAAATTATTCAACACAACGGGGAGAAGCATGGTTGACGGGGGTAACCACGTAGCACCCCATGTTTATGATCGCAAGGTGTATTATTCGCCTTGTATTTTATGATAGTTAAAGAAACAAATATCAAACCAAAAAATAAATAATACAAAAAAAAAAAACCAAAAAACATTTCTGCGAATAGTAACAAAAAAAAAAAAAAATAGGAATATTAAATAAAAATTATTAATAGGGTCAAAAGCATAATATAGGGGCGTTCATTCACTACCAATAGCATAGCAGCAACATTTTATCAACAATATTTACAATTGTTCTAGGAACGGATATTAGCACTTACATGCATGCATGCATGCGGGATTGTTTCGGATATATGTAGTATTCTAGGAATTCAATTGATATTTGTTAAAGATTAAAAGTGAGTAAGCGATGTAAGTTATCAATATGAGAAAAAGAAAAAAATATTGTATATGAAACGGATATGCACAGCTAGACGAATATTATCTGCACTACATTTTGGTATTTTAGAATATTTTACAATTATTTTTTGTAACATTTCTTTAGAGAAAAATAAAAAATAATAGACACATAAAAAAAATATAAATAAACGAAATAAAAATAAAATTAATAAAAATAAAATAAAATAAATATAAATTAAATTAATAAAAAATAAAATCAATAGAAATAAAATAAATATAAATGAGAGAGAATTTAGACAAAAATAAAAGTATTTTACATATAAAAAATAAAAATAAAATAAATATAAATATAAAAAAAAATTAATAAAAATAAAATTAATAAAAATAAAATAAATATAAATTAAATTAATAAAAAATAAAATCAATAGAAATAAAATAAATATAAATAAGAGAGAATTTAGAGAAAAATAAAAGTATTTTACATATAATAAATAAAAATAAAATAAATATAAATAAAAGAAAAAAAAAAATTATAAAAATAAATATAAATATAAATAAAATAAATAAAAAAAACTAAATATAAAGAAGAGAGAATTTAGAGAAAAATAAAAATATTTTACATATTTAACAAATAAAAATAAAATAAATATAAAAAAAATTAATAAAAATAAAATAAATATCAACATAAATAAATAAAAATGAAATAAATAAAATAAATATGAATACAAATAATATAAATAAAAAAAAAATAAAAAAATAGAAAAATAATAAAATATTAAATGAAAAATATTTTTTTTTAATAATTCTGTAAACACATTTAACGAATGTTTTTTATATATTTTTTTTCAGATTAAACAAAGATTATTTTTATTATTTTTTTTATGCATATATTGTTCCTATGAAATATTATATATAATATTAAATTTAATATTTGAAAAATATAATATGAAATTACATACTAAAAATAAACTACAAAAAATATGTGCTACGATTAAATGTCGATTAGTTATCGATAGCAGTGTTTACTTGAGCGACCCCTTCAGCTACTAGAATTTCTTAGTATTAAATGTCAACAGATGTGATAAGCTCTGTGTAAGCAAAATAAAAAATATTTATTTTTTTTTACAACTTTTACCTAGTATTAATATATATATAAAAATATCAATTGCAATTTATTATTATTATTATTATTATTATTGGTGCAAGCTTTAGTATAGCTAAAGTTATGCTTGCTGCATTATTCAGGTGTCGCGCTTATTCAATGCTTTGCATTTGATTAACACTAGGGGAGAGACGTATAGATGAAAAAAACCTTTTTGGTTCTTTGGTTTTAATGACAATGATGATGAAATTCGTTTAGCGACATCGCTCATACGCAGTGTTGTACGTGTAATTTATGTGCACAGCTCTCATGTTTATTAAATCGTATTAAAATGTTAATGGCCATGCCCTCAAGTCAGCAAAAATAAAAAAAAAAAGAAGAAAAAAATATTACCACCAACGATTTAGCGACTGTTGGCAATTTTACTGTGAGTGCTAAGCGTCAGGTAATTATGCCTTCATTGACCCAAACCACGCCCGCTTTTGGGCAGGCGACAGTTGACGCAACTTAAAGTGCATTTAACGAATGCAAAAAGAACAAAAAAAAAAAAACGTAAAGCAAAAAAAATAAAAAAAAAAAACGAAAAATTAAAATAAAATGCAAAAAGTGTCAAAGTCGAGAAAAGTAATTAAATGTCAGCCACAGCAGAGCAGCAAATGAGCCGCAAGAGGCTAAACTCATAAAACAACAAGAGCAACAACTACAAAGTTCAAAGAAGAAGCTAAATCAGAAAATACTGAAAAAAAAAATGCATTTAATAATATATACGACGCTAAAATACCGCATAATAAATGCAATGCAAAATTATTGCATAACATTTTTTTCTATATGCTTCAAGGCATAAAAAATAAAGCTAAGGCTGCAAGCGAAACTCACTGCGACGTATACTTAATATATGGCTGACTATTAGAGCTGTCTGCTAAGTGAGTTTTTACTGTATAAATATATCTTTCGATCTATATACAGGTACAAGTACAACTACAACTACAGCTACTGCTGCAGCTGCTGGTGCAGGTATTATGAAAGCAGTGCAACATTTTTCTGTATGTTTGTTTGCTTTTTTTCTGTGTGTGTGTGTTTCTCTCGCGACTTGCGACGCGCATTAACTTGAATGGCCATTAAAACAAATTACAAACATATTATAATTATTATTATTATGCATATATCATTATTATAATAAATGCAGTGCAAAAACATTTTGAAAGCAAAAAAATAAACTTTTAACACAACAGACAATGCACTTTTCATTTTCTCACTTGCTCTTTTCCCTCTCTGCTTGCATGCTGTATGTGTTGTCACTTTTACTCTAGCAAAAATGAGAAGGAGACGTTTGTGGGGGTATCACACCACATTATGTTTGATGGGCGTGGCTGAGCGTGTCGCAAACGCAAAAATAAATTGGTAATAAAATGTGAAAAATAGCATCATTTAAAAAATATGAAATTGGCATAAATAATATAAAATAAATAAATAAATATAAAAAAAAAAAAAATAGCAAAAAAAATATATATCACTGCAATGCTGTCGTCAACCCTTAACTTCATTTCATTCCTACATTTACTCTGCTCATTTCCGCTACCTCATCGCCAGCTATATTTGACTGTTGCGGCAATGTGCATGAGACGCAGCCAATGAACGCCAAATGTATTGCTACTGTTGCTGTTGCTCTGCCACTGCCACTGCCCCTGCCACTGGTTATGCTCATTTCTTCATCGACATTTGTAAGCCGCGAAATTACACATACATTTGCATGCATAATTCATTGCAATTCATTTAATATGATTTACAAAAGAAATAAAAACTGAGCAGCGACTGATTTATTGGCATTTGCAAAGGCAGCAAAAAAAAGAAGAAAAACAAACATTGCGACTTGCTACGCAAAGGATATGTGCAACTTTTCTTATTTTTTTTTATTTTTCTGGTCAACTGAGCGAGTTTTAATACATTTGGTACACTGAGAGAAATATTTTTGTAGCAGCAACTGAAAGTAGAGCAATTTTTAAGCTAATTCTAATTGTAAAAAAAATTTATAAATAATAAAAAAAAATGTAAAAAAAATATTACAAATAATAAAAAAAAAACTATAAAATATTTTATTATATAAATTAAAATTTAAAAAAAAAAAAACATAATAATAAATAAATAGAAAAGTTAATAAATAAAATACAAAAAAAAAATAAATAAAAAAAAAATGTAAAAAAATATAACATATAACATATGTTATTATATAAATTCTAATTGTTAAAAAATTTATAAATAATAAAAAAAAATTAAAAAAAATAATAATAATAATAAAAAAAATATAACATTATTTTATTATATAAATTAAAATTAAAAAAAAAATTATATTAATAAATAAATAGAAAGGTTAATAAATAAAATACAAAAAAAAATAAATAAAAAAAATATAAGATATTTTATTATATATTTATAAATTAAAAAAAAAAATAATAATAATAAATAAATAGAAAGGTTAATAAATAAAATACAAAAAAATAAAAATAAAAAAAAATATAAGATATTTTATTATATATTTATAAATTTAAAAAAATAATAATAATAATAAATAAATAGAAAGGTTAATAAATAAAATACAAAAAAAAATGTTTAAAAAATATAAGATATTTTATTATACATTTATAAATAAAAAAAAAATATTAAAAACAATAAATAAATAGAAAGGTTAGTAAATAAAAAAAAAAATAAAATAAAACTTACAAAAAATATTTCTATAATATAAAATTAAAAAAAAAAATTACGAAATAATAAAAATATTATAAAATAAATTAAAAAAAAAAATTAATCAATAAAATAATAAATAAATTCTGTTTCCATTTTTATCAGTCAACAAATCTCGTAAAAAAAAAGTTTTTGCTAGATTTACAGATTTAAATCTTTGACAAGTATTTGGCACATTAATCTAAACTTTTTTTCATTTTGCAAAATGTTGTGTGAAAATTGTCTGTTGGCTGCTTGAGCACATGATGGGCGCCATTTCTTTTGGTGTACTTCATTTGTTTAACCCCTTTATATGGCGATGCCCATTACGCTCTGAACCCCTCAACTTCCTGTCAATACTGTTACCCCTTAGCCACTGTAGCAGCTGAAGCAGAAGCAGGAGCAAGGAGCAGCACTTCAAGCTCTTTACAGCTGCAACATTTGTTTTTCTGCCTCAACAGACTCACGAGACGATGCTGCGAATTGCGAATTGCGAATGTTTCGCCGCATGAATATTTTTCGCAATCTATTTGCTTTTATTTGTATTTATTTATATTTGCTAGCTGAGTTTTTACGGCTGCCAGCGTAGACATCGACATCGTCGTCGTCGTCGTCTTTGCTGTTGTCGCTGTGGGAGTCACAGTCATAGCCTGCCATGCCTTATACTTGCTACTCCCCAAACCCCTTCTTTTTCTTTTTTTGCCAAGCCCAATGCCATTTACTGTTTTCCCAATAAATTGTAAGTAATAAACTGGCAATTGGTTTGCTGTCTGGCCTCTGACAACGCCGACAATGCCGATGCCGACAGCAAAACGACAGTGGACGACAGACAAGCGACGAGTGCTGACTGCTGAGAGTTGAGAGTCTAGTGTCGAGAGTCGATGAGAAAGGCGGCCGCGCCCAAAGCATTTTGACTTTTACTTCCTCAAATGCCTTCCTTGTGCCTGTGCCTGTGCCTGTGCCAGCACCAAAATCAAAGCCAAGCTGCAAAAGAGCTTCAAAGACTGCCTGTCGGACACTGCCTGCTGGCACTGGAAGCTGTCGCCAATGGATGTAGTATGTAGTATTCCATATGAGGCTTTCCGTTTGACACTCGCCATTCGCCAATGTAGATGCTCTTGGTATTTTTTTTTCCCTTGTTGCTATTGTTGTTGTTGTTGTTGATGTTGTTGGGCGACTCTTGAACCCGCTGCCGACTTATCGACATGTCGAAATACATGTTCTGACAGCTTTTATGGCGTGTTTACAAGGACATGATCCGCATGTAGCTTGTAGCGACAGCTAGCACACACACACATGCGAAAGAGAGAGAATGCTATGGCTAGGCAGCTGAGTACAGGCATCACACATACGCCCCGTGCAACATAGACAACAACGTTTACCCGCTTTTTATGGCTATGCCTTTTGCCGATGGCCTTTGCCTTTGCCTTTGACTGCCATGTGAAATTGGTAACTGGAACTGAAACTGTAACGGGCAAACGGGCAACTGCGACGCCTGACGACTGCCTGTTAAACAAAGTTCACATAAAATAGAATTTTATATGGCTGAAAAATGTAAATCATGTCAGACGGAGTCAGTAACCAAAAAAAAAAAAAAAAAAAAAAATTATATATGTATATAGAAAAGAAAAGACAGACGACATTTTCCATCTTTCACATCTTACACATCACCATCAAAAACTCCATCATCTCCATTACCCATGCCTATGCTACAGCTCTCTCACACTCTTCCCCAAGTCTCTCTCTCACTCTCTCTCACTCTCTCTCTCTCTCTCGTCCATCCTTGCTGATTATGAACAATGTCTGGTGCCGAAATGGCCAAAAGATGTCCAACAAAAGATGCCGCCACCCTGCTGCTTGTTGCAGTCAAATGTGACTCTGAATGCGAATGTGAATGTGAATACGAATGTGTGACTACGAATGTGAATATCTTGTAAGAACATTCAAACGAAGTGTGAGTTTTTTTTCTCTTTCATTTTTGGATGAAATGAATATGCAATCGGATTTTATGTTAGTTTCTTAAGTTTCATGTTACACTGCACAGACGTCGCTGAATCTGAAATTGAACATGTGTCGCGTCTACATGTCTTTTTTTTCCAAAAAAAAAACCCCAAAAAAAAAAAAACTATTGAAATTTTAAAGCTGATTGGAAAAAAAAAAATCCTCGATGACAAGTTTCACATCCAAGATTTAGCTGAAATATTATTTAATCTGCCAAAAAGCTAAAACAAAGAGTAAAAATAGAAGAATTTCGACAAGTCAAAATTTTGGAACACCCGCCAAGCAGTTGGATATGCTCCAAAATAACAAAAACAACAAGAAGAAGAGTTAAAAGCATTCTTTATGCACAACTTTGGCAATTGACAGCTTGTTGACCCCATCGAATTTTGATCCATATCAAAAGGAGTTGCCAATGTTTTCGTATACAATTCCAAAACTGTTTGCCTTCCAAATGGAAAAAGAAAGAAAGAACAAAAAAAAAATGAAAATAGAAAATAGCAAAATAGAAAATAGAAATAATAATGAAAATGCGACGCGAAATCGGCAGGCGAATCAAATCAAAGGAAATTGAATTGCATACGATACCAGCATAGAGACCAACTCAACCTCCAATATGTATCCCAAGCTCCAATACTACTACTACTACGGATACTCGGATACATGATGTTGACATTGCGTGCAGCAAATGCCTTTAGCCAACAGACTTTCAAGCTTGTTCATGTTTTGGTCCAGCATCAACCCCATAAGCTATGGCTTCACTTACTAGTCTAATGTAATTTCCAATGGCATTTCCCTGGGGCTAGCATTTCGTTGCATTCGCTAGGAAAAAAAAAAAGGGTTGAGCTTCTACATTTTTCTTTCTCCGAGATTTTTACTAGCAATGATGTGTGGAGAGATGTCATGACATGTCTTGGAGTTGGGGTGCAAAACGCATTCACTGACATCGGATACATTATTGCAAATTGTTTCGATTTCATAAGAAAATTTTTTTTTCGCAAACGAGGGTGCGGCTAAATCCTTGGACATTTTCAAAACATAGCTGCGGCTGTAGATGATTGCCATATGCAATCACAGTTATTTCAAAAACTTAACACACAGAGGCCCCAATCCTCCTCCTCTAGAATTTTGATACTTACTTAACTCAACACATTTTATTTCATTTGTCGTGCATTTGTTTCGCTTAGCACGAAGAGAATTTTTGGCTGCTACCCAAAGCCTTTAAAATCACACACAGAAAGTGAGCAACAACTACAAAATTGCAAAAGAGATGAGGAAGAAGAAGCAGTAGCAGAAGAAAATGAAAATAACGAAGCCTTTTTTGGCATTTCTCATTTTTTTTTCTGTTTTTCATTTTTCATTTAGCAAAATGAGCTGCTGCAACCAGTCAGAGAGAGAGAGAGAGAGAAGAAATGAAGAAGCAAAAGGAGCATTGAAAATCAATGCGAATGTAGCACGGAAATAATTTGTTATCGCATTCGCTGCGGATGTGATTGAAAGGAGGCGCAGGAAGGTTCCATTCGTATACATTCCAATAATGGGGTCAAAGCTACAAGAACAGAACACAAAAAAAATATAAAAAAAAAACACAACTGCTAAATTGATAGAACTGAAATGATTACAACAAGCTGAACAACAACAACATAAAAAACACAAGACGAATAACAACAAAAAAAAAAACCAAATTCAATTCAAGCTGCCTTTTTTTTAGTACGGAGGTTTGGGAGTGTTGGGTGTATATGTAGGTAAAGCCATTAAATAAATTGATGACTGTAATTAATAAGCTTTATATTTTTGAATCGTAACTGTATTGAATATCAATCTATCAGTTTTTCTTGCTCACTACTCTCTCTCTCTGGATCTCTCTGGCTCTCTCTGAACCTCTCTGGCTCTCTCTTAATCTCCATGCATCTCATCTTCTATATACAAAGGGATTGCAATTGGTTAGCAAGGAGTCTAGGAAAGGGAAATAGTGGAAATGAGAAGAGGAGTGCAAGAGAGGGAGAGAAGGAGAGAGGAAGAAGAAACTAGTCTGAGCTTTCTCTGCCTGTCTCTTTCCCACTTTCTCTGTCTCCTTCAAACTATCACTTAGTACATATATATATTTTTTTTCTATTTCTATTAACTTTTTCTGTTCCTCTCACTCCAAAGTGTTCTCTCCCTATCTCTCCCTCTCTCCAACTCTCTCTCAAAACGCTCTCTCGCTCTTTTTTTCTTTATTTCTCTTTATATCACTCACTTTCTCGCAATATCTCTCTCTCACTTATCTCTGTCTTTTTCTTTCTCAGCCTCTCTCGTTCTGTCTTTCACTCTTTCGCTTTTTCCCGCTCACTCTCTTAATCTCTCACTTTCTGAGGCGCTCTCTGTCTAATTCACACTGTTTCACTATTTCACTCTCTCTCTCTCTTTGTCTCTCTCTCGCTGTCTCTCTTTCTCTTTGTCTCTCTCTCTCTCTTTCTCTCGGTTATCCCTGTCTTTCTCAACCTCTCTCGTTCTATCCTTCACTCTTTCGTTCTTTCCCTCTCACTCTCTGAGAATCTCTCTGTCTAATTCTATCTTTCACACTATTTCACTCTCTCTCTCTCTCTCTCTTTGTCTCTCTCTCTTTCTCTCTCTCGCTTTCTCTCTCTCTCTCTTTGTCTCACTCTCTCTCTCTCTCTTTCTCTCTCTCGCTTTCTTTCTCTCTTTGTCTCTCTTTCTTTGTCTCTCTCTCTTTCTCTCTCTAGCTTTCTCTCTCTCTTTCTCTCTCTCTCTTTCTCACTCTCTCTCTCTCTCTCTCTTTGTCTCTCTCTCTCTTTTTTACTCTCTCTCTCCTTCTCTCACTCCCACATTTCTCTATCACACTTTCCTCTCATTCAACTGTCTTTCTCTTTTCCCACTCCCCCTAATTCTACCCCTTTCTCTTTCACACATTACTTAGTTGCTTAATAGACATGTTTATGCTTGCATATTTGCACATTAAAAATAAACTTTAACCTTCTTAAATGTTGACATTTAGCACAATTATTTAATATTGTATATTATATAAATAGATAGATATATAATTTCCATGATGCATTTATTGAGGTCAACAACAATACAAGGAGCCAGCAGACAGTAGACGGCAGACAGTAGACAACATACAGCAGCCTACAAGCCGGACAATGCAGCCAAACAATTACAGTTATACTATATATAATATACAGATATGTATATAAATGTAATGTTTCTTGATCTGGCAGGATCTCAGCTGCAGCAGACGCTGTCAAGTGTCTTAACATTTTGGCCGCAACAACGAAATCCACTTTAGACAATGTCGGCCTTGAACCATTTGGCAATTAAAACGCAATGCTGCCAAAAAGCCAAAATGTGCGCTGCATTCACACAGACACACACATACACATGTATACATATGTATTTGGCATTTACCATTTACCATTTAGCCGACGTTTTTCACAATAATTCAAAAATTTGAAAGTCGCCACAAGGCAAACATGAAAAAATTTTCACGAAATTTTTTTTTATTTTTTATTTTGTATTTGTGCAAATATTTAATCACACAGAAAAATATATATTATATATATATATATATGTATGTCTTTTTCAGACATATGTCTGCACATGTAGGCGTTGTGGTAGTGGGCGTGTCACATTGTAAAAATCAAAATCTGCAGTAAACAGAAATTTTCTCAGACATGTGTTAATTATTAAGCACACAAAAATCAGACAAAATAAGTAAATATATATATGAATATAGGTATATATATATATATATATATACTTGTACGTAAAAAGAAATCATTTCTAAATGAAATAAATTAAATGAAAATAGTGTGAAAAATTTGTTGCTTGTATTTGCATGCAAAAATTTATAACGCATAAATTGATATTTTTCTTTGCTATTTCATGTTTTTTTTTTATTATTTATTTTTTTTTGTTGTTGTCGCAGTCGCATTTGCTTTCTGCTCGTGACATATTCAATTATTGTCGACAAAGCATAGCTCGTCCGTTGTCCAAGTCTAAGCATAAGCAAACTCTTGCAGGCCTAAAGCAATAAATTATGGCAATTAACGTTAAGGTTAAGGGCATAAAGACTCTGCAATTGTAACTGTGTATGCGCCCGGCTGTCTGTGTGTGTGTGTGAGGGGTGTGTCTTGGCATCCTAATCGCTAGATCTGCCTTTACAGCATTTTGTCTCTGCTGCAGCTAGGCTCATACACTCACACTCTTCAAGTCCCTGTCTCTCACTCTCTTGCTATCTCGCTCTGCTCATGCCTTGGCACACATTTTAGGCGTAATTGTAGCAATTTAGACTTTAGCCTGCCTCAGCCCTCAGCGCGCTTACTCATACCACACTCACTCCTACTACTGCCACAGCCACTGCCACTTCTATTGTCACTCTCCCTTCCACACTCTCTTTTTCTTTCCCCTCATTCATTGTTCTATGGCAGCTGCTAAGCTTAGCAGGCGTTACTGTGGGCGATCTGCCATGCCTTCTATTATCACCTTGATGTGCCCCAGACACACGCATAAAATTTTAATGAGATTGTTAGCGGCATAAAATATACACTCATATACATATACAGCAAGAAAGACAGAGAGAGAGAGAGATTGTCTTGCTCCCTCTTACTGCTCTCGATACTTTTAGGGGTTGTGCTAGTGCTAGGCAAACGGAAACGTAGCTAAAGTAAAAACTCTGCAGATTGCATATGCCATGCAAAGGAAATATGCCACGATGCTAAAGACAAAGAATCAGACGCACAATGAGAAATTCACCCCAACAACAACAACAACAACAACAACAAGAGCAACAGCAGCAGCCTACACTACCTACACTAACGACCCCAAAACTGTGTGCCTCTCTCTCTCTCACTAGGCGTCGATTAAAATATTCAAATGTAAGAGAGAGAGATAGAGAGAGAGAGAGTCGAAGACTTGAAAACTTCACACAATTTAAATGCATTTTTAAATGTGCCATAAACATCGTTTTAGGCATCTGGGCGGAAAATGCGGTATTATAATAGGGCGAGGCGTGGCAGGCAATGCGATGCGATGCGATGCGGTGTGACTGGGCGTAGCGGTGTGAACATCACTTCGTTTTTTTTTTTTTTTTGCCAGAATTGGGGCGTAACGGTCGCTTTAAGAGCAACAAGAAATGAAAGTCATCGTTTTAGTGTTTTCAGCTGCTCAAGTGCTTATTGAGACATTTATGATTGAGGTTTTCATACATAACATTTATATATATATATATATAAAGAGAGAGAGAGAGAGAGGAAAGGCACAAAGCAACATTCTGTTTCCTATAATCAATAAAAATTCATCATAGAATGGCATATAAAGCATATAAAGTGTCAGTTATTGCTTAGCTTATAAATTTTAAGTAGTCATTAAACTGCAAAACACAAAGCAAAAAAAAAATTACTAACAATGAAAAAATAAAAATAAAAATAAATAAATAAAGCTTTACAGGCTACATTTTGCAATTCTATCAAACAAATCAATTGAAAATTAACATGAAATCGAAATGATCGACTATTTTATACTCTGGCAAGCTGAGCGGAAAAGTTTTTTATATAATAATTTATCCTTAAATGGATTATTCCTATGACAGCTTTATAGTACAGTTGCCCGATTTATATAAAACTTGGTAGACATGTGTTTGGCATTACTAAATGTGAATACTGAAAGTTTCAATCAGATATCTTAATAAACAAAAAAGTTTTCCGTATAAAAACTCAATTTTTGGAAGATCCTTTCTATGGCAGCTATATGATATAATAATCCGATAAGGATCAAAATTGAAAGACATATTGTAGGCTTTACTAAACGTGAATCCTATAAGTGTTGTACAGATTAGCTTAGCAAACAATAAAGTTTTTCATACAATAACTCAATTTTCGAACGATCCTCTCTATACCAGCTATATGATATAGTGATCCGATTAAGCTTAAAATTGGATGACATATTTTAGGCTTTATTAAACGTGAATCCTGTAAGTTTCATCCCAATATGTCAACAAAAAGAAACATTTTTCATATAAAAATTCAATTTTCGAACGATCCTCTCTATGGCAGTTATAAGATATAATGATCCCATGGGGATCAAAATTGAAAGACATATTTTAGGCTTTACTAAACGTGAATCCTGTAAGTATCATCCAAATAGCTTAGCAAACAGAAAAGTTTTTCATATAAAAACTAAATTTTTGGAGGATCCTTTCTGTGGCAGCTATATGATATAATGATCCGATGGAAATCAAATTTGTAAGACATGTGTTGGGCTTCATTAAACGTGAATACTGAAAGTTTCATTCAGATATCTTCACAAAAAAAAAGTTTTCTGTATAAAAACTCAACTTTTGGAAGAACCTTTCTATGGCAGCTATATGATATAATGATCCGTTGAAGATTAAACTTAGAAGACATGTGTTAGGCTTTACTAAACGGAAATTGTGTGAGTTTCACTCAGATATCTTAGCAAACAGAAAAGTTTTTCATATAAAAACTACATTTGGAACGATCCTTTCTATGGCAGCTATAAGATATAATGATCCGATAGGGATCAAAATTGTATGACATATTTTAGGCTTTACAAAACGTGAGTCCTGTAAGTATCATCCAGATAGCTTAGCAAACAGAAAAGTTTTTCATATCAAAATTCAATTTTCGAACGATCCTCTCTATGGCAGCTATAAGATATAATGATCCGATGGAAATCAAATTTGACTGAATTGTATATGTCACCACTAAAAACAAATACTGTTAATTTCAACGCTATAGCTTAATAAAAAAAAAAGTTTTTTTATACAAAAACTCACTTCTCGACCAATATTTCCTATGGAAACTTTTTAATATAATAGTCCGATCCCTTCCGTTTCCACATATATACGATCTACAGCAATAATTAGCAAATATTACAACATTTCATTAAGATTGCAAGAGTATAAAAATAAAAAAACAAAGTTACAAAATTTATAGTCGTATATCATTTGCATATTTGCAAAATATTCATTATAAAAAAAAAAGAAAATTATTGTATAATTATGGCAAAAGAATCATAATATTTTTTATAGATTTTTATCGATTACAATTTGTAATTTGTATTGAAATTGTCTAGTTTAATGTTTGAATAGTAATTACAAGTATGTACATAGTATTTTTTTATAGCTCTATTTCCATTGGATGAATCATATAAAGTTGTTAATATGCAACAGTATTTTTAGTATATATATTAGCTACTAAATACTTCTCGTTTTTTATTTTTTAATGTACCAATCGATTTATGATCGATTAACAAGCACGCACAAGTACTCATCACTATGATAAAATTTATTGCTTTGAAGTTAATTAGGTTGTTAATATGCAACAGGTTAAATCTATACTAAAAGTTTAGTATGTATACTAAATATACAAGTATATATGCTAAATAACATAAAAGATAATAATGAAGGCTTAAATAAAGCACGTGCACATCTCTAAGTTAAAGTCGATTGTAAATATAATTTGAGAACTTCAAGTGTTGAATGCAAACGCAGCAAATATTTGAAAACTGAAAAGTGTGTCAACAAATTATGACAGAAAAAACAAATCAAAAACAAAAAAAAAAAATCCCCTTTTTTTCCACAGAAGTCGACCCACTAGACAGTAAGAGTGATGAGTGGGATAGAGGTGGGGGGGGTCTCAGCCACTGTGACAGCGTATCATGTTATGGGCCATAACAAAAGTCACGTGCATGTTAATTTTTTTTTGTATTTTTACAGTCTGTTATGACAATCGTCACGTGGACGAGCATTGGACAGCATTGAGCGCGGCATTATTTGAAATGTCAACCTGTCTCAACCCTCGCAAATGTCATCTGCCTTTCTCCCACACTCCCTTACTTCCATCACTCTTCGCCTAGCACTTGCATAGGTGTAAAATAAATTAAATAGAAAAAAAAACACAAAGCAAAAAGGCAAAAAAAGCGAAAAAATGAAAAGAAAATTTGATTTATGAGCTGACGCGATGTACAAATCTATTTACAAGTAATTGTCAAAACGGAACTTTGCTTCATTTTTTTTTGTATTTTTATTTTATTTTTCTTCTTTTGATTTTTGACATGTCGGCATGGAATTGATGTACATATACATACATATATATGTCTGGGGCACAACTGTAAAAATATTGTTGTACATGTCGATAGCCTTGAAATGTGACCTATAATTTTAATGCGACGTTAAAGAGAGAAAAAAAAATTAAAACCGAAAAATAAAAAATGAAAGAAAAAGCAAAATTCTTGCTTAAAATAATATTTAAAGTTCAGAAAAGTTGCAGAAATTATAATTATAATGAGTTTAGCTTATATTACACCTCATGTTGAGCTAGACATTAAAATTTTCCAGACAGATTTTTTATTTATTTTTGATTTTATATTAAATTTCAATTAATTAGTTTTTTTTTTTTTTTTGAAGAAGCCGTAGGACTGCATTATAATTATGTTAAATTAAAGCATATTAAATTGTATAAACAAGTCTTACACTCAGCTTATTGTTTCCTTCCTTAATTTACACTTTTTTGCATCCTGCACTGACGCTGCACTGCAATTCATTGTAACAAAGTCAACGCCATTGACGTGTTTGCCTTTTCAACAATGCCGCTGCCTTTGCTGCCCCCTAGGCAAGTATCAGTAAAAAAAATAAAGAGCAGAAGAGGAAGGAAAATTTTTAACTATCGACAAACGCTGACGATGATGACGATGATGATGATGATGGTGGTGTTGATGGGGGCGTTAATCTGTGTACTAGCCAAGTGGTTGCCCACTCGACAAACGTCAGCGTCATCATCATCGTTGTCGTTGTCGTTGTCGTTGTCGTTGTTGTCGTTTGCCAGCGACAGCAATTAAAATGACGACAATTGCGTTTGGGCGTGCAACAGCAGCCACAGCAGCAACAGCAGCAACAGCAGCAGCAAACATAGCCAAAAGACTGTCGACTGGCCTGGCCAAGAGACCGAAAAATTACTTTCAACATACAACAAGCAACGGAGGCCTACACTAACGACACTCTGAGCTGGCATTGCAGCAGCACATTAAATGCAATGTACAAAAGGGGCGTTAGGTATGGCATGTATGATGTGTGTGTGTGTGTGAGTGTAAGGCTGCTGCTTTTGTTGTTGTTGTTGCTGCTATGAAGGCGCCAGCGGCAAAACGCGTCATTCAGGTGGGTGTCAATTGGGCGTCCGGCTTTTGAGAGTACAAAAGTTACGACAACAAAAAAAAATACAGTCACAAAACGCGTCACAACGTGGGAGCTTTTTATGAGTTTCCCCGACACACACACACACACACACAGAGAAAAAGAGAGACAAACATAGATTCACATCAGCATCCACATCCAGATGTTGGTTGGCTGGTTGGCTGCTTGCTTGTTGCACTTACCACAAAACGTGGGCGACAACAACAACGCCAGCGGCAGCTGTTGCCGGCAATTGATTGAAATGCCGCCCGTTCATTGAGCTGGGCGTACGCTACGGTCATCTATTCCCTATGCCTTGCCCCTATAACTGTCCCTATGCCTTCCAGTATGTCTTTGCATGTCCAGCATGTCCCTGCCCCTGCGTCCGATCCCTGTATCTGTCCCTGTCTCTGTCTCTTTCCCTGGGCTTCTGCCTGTCCATCAGCTTGTCCCACTGCCTGTCCCTCCATGCCATACACTGTTCCTATTTCTATCGCCATACTCCTCTCCGCAATCTCTTTTGCATACAGTTGCCTATTTGTATTGCCATATCTTCAAGGGTGCTCCGAAGCGTTCCCAAGTGCTCCAAGTGCTTTTATTTTTTTTTGTGCGGTTTTGAGCGAACAATTTTTATGAGAATTTTCGTTGGTTTGAAAAAACTTTCAATTTCGTATTTATGAAAACATAAGCGGCAAACCGAACGAGATATAGACACAATGTGAAAGAGATACACAGCATGTAAGAGGAAGAGCAATGAATTTTTTTTTTTTCGGGGCAGTGAAGGGCAGCGGAAGAAAACTACGCTATAAACTGTTACAAAATGGAAATTCCATTGAAGCAAAAGCAATCGCTGTGAGTTATCGTTTTTCTTGTTGTTGTTGTTGTTGTTGTTGTTGTTGTTATTGCTTTTGCTGTTGCTGTGCTTTAACAGTGAAAAGAAAAATGCAACGAAACGTAGGGGAAGAATTGATTGTTGTACTAGGAAACCGGAAGTTGCAGTCTTTGCTATTGAAAGAAAGTGTGGGAAGTTTTAAGATGAACTGAGATGCTGAGATGCTGTAAAATCTGACAATTATAGAGAAGAAAGTGAAAGAAAAGTGAAGAAAATTGAAGAATTTCAAAAATGAGAAAGAAATCAAATTATGGGGAAATTTGTTTTAATTTTTAAGAATTTTTTAAAGACAGGAAACAAGTAAAATTTCAATAAAAATAAAAAAAAATAAAGTAAAAAAAATAATAATAATAAAAACATGTTACAAATTAATTAATTAATAAATAAAATTAATAATAAATTAATTTATACATATTTTTATAGCTATAAAATAATAAAATAAAAATTAATGAATACAAATTAATAATAAATTAAATAAATTACAAATAAATTTATTATGGCTATGATAATATTAAATTAAAAATTAATTAATAACATAATAAATAAAAATTAAAATAAATTAATAAAATTAAATTAAATTAATAAATTAAGGAAATCACAAATAAAATTATAAATTTTTAGCTATAATAATAATTAATTAAAAATTAATTAATTAAATGGTAAATTTAAATTAAAATAAATAAAAATAAATAAATTAAAATAAATTAAAATAAATTAAAATAAATTAAAATAAATTAAAATAAATTAAAATAAATTAAAATAAATTAAAATAAATTAAAATAAATTAAAATAAATTAAAATAAATTAAAATAAATTAAAATAAATTAAAATAAATTAAAATAAATTAAAATAAATTAAAATAAATTAAAATTAAAATAAATTATAATAAAGTAAAATAATTTAAAATAAATTAAAATAAATTAAAATAAATTAAAATAAAAAAAATTAAAACAAAATTAATAACTAATAAATTAAATTAATAAAAAATAATTTTATAAATATTTTATAGCTATA
>JBAMBR010002766.1:0-23723 GCA_037044475.1 Zaprionus obscuricornis
TTTTCTATTTCTATTTTTATTTTATTTTTTTTTCTATTTTTTTTTTGCTATTTTTTTTTGCTATTTTTGCAACCTATCACATTAACAAAGCCAATAAATTTGTAAGCTGAAAGAGCTCTTTTGTTTCTCATGCCACATTTGGGCGGAGGTGCTTGGCCGGCAAAACAAAAAATTAAAGCAGCAAATTCTCTTATTTATTCCAGTTTCTACTATACGCAGATAAAGATCATTTATTTGGCAAGCAGGCAAGCACTTTTTTTTTTTTTTTTTTTTTTTTATGAAACTGAAAGTGAAGGTACTTAAATTGTGGGCAGGTTTTTCACTATTTCTATCTCTATTTATACAAGTCTTTTCAAGTTATGTGTCTCACTCACAATATATACGAGATATACAAATAAACATATTGAATGTATATATATATATATATATACATTCAATATGTTTATATAGTGTGTTCATATTTCATTATGGTCAAGACTCACACTTTTTTTTTTTTATGTGTAAACTATTTACCGTTTACATAAGACCTATGAAAAGAAATATTAATAAAAAAAATAAAAAACGGATATCGACAGGCAATATCATTTGTTAACAAGTATAAAAACTTTTATAGACTAACACATATTATATACGACTATGTTATACTCTTTACATTTTCAAGCAAAAGCTTATATATATATAAAAATAATTTATATAGAATATTTGTACAGATTGCTAGAGATTTTGCTCTATATTCTTCAAGTAACAATTGTCAAGATTTTTTTTTTTTTTGAGAATTTTATTAAAATTTCAAAGCTATAAAAAATATTAAAATATTCTTAAAATAATTACAAAAAAATAAAAATAAAATAATTACAATTTATAATGTAAACTGAAACCATTGTTGCCACAACTAGCGTCAACAGCAGCATGTGTCACATTTTGTCGCATTGCATTTCAAGCTTTAAGAATTATAAAATATTTAATGAAACATTTTTTCACTTGACGACGGAAACTCAATTTTGTGCACAACAAGTGAAATTAAGGCTGTGCGCTGAAATTAGTAATAATAAATAATAAAATAATAATAAATAAAATTCTCAATTTGTGCACAACAAGTGAAATTAAGGCTGTGCGCTGAAATTAGCAAATAAAAGAAAAATATAAATATATATATAAAAAATATAAAAAAAATATATAATTTTTATTAATAATTATTAATAATATTAAAAAAAATATATAATTTTTATTAATAATTATTTATAATATTAAAAATAAAATATATAATTTTTATTAATAATTATTAATAATATTAAAAAAAATATATAATTTTTATTAATAATTATTTATAATATTAAAAATAAAATATATAATTTTTATTAATAATTATTAATAATATTAAAAAAAAATATATAATTTTTATTAATAATTATTTATAATATTAAAAATAAAATATATAATTTTTATTAATAATTATTAATAATATTAAAAAAAAAATATATAATTTTTATTAATAATTTTTTTTTTTTATATATATTAAAGAACAATTATAATAATGAAACGTGCAGCTATAAAATATTTATATTTTTTAACAATTATAACAATTTCTTCAGCTCATTTGCATAAATTACTTAATGGTAAGCATTAATATTTATATTAATATTTATATATCACATATATACTAAGTCTTTGTTCTATGTTTACAGTTTGCTTTGATTATGAGGAGAAAGTTGATTGTTTACCAGAATGTCCAAAACTTTGTGTTGCTCTCTATGAGAAACGTATATGTGATCCAGTATTATGTACACCCGGCTGTGCCTGCCCAAAGGGACATGTGCGACAAGGTACTGTCACAGGCAGATGTATACCACGAAATTGGTGCCGTCGTTGGGTTATATAAATTTCAACAATAATCTTTAACTAAAAATTAAATACAAGCTAAAACAAAAAAAAAATATCTTTGTTTTGTCATTGACCTTTTGCAGCCTTGGCCAGTCGACCGTTGCTTTGCTACCACAGACTACAGACTCCAGCATACATAGTATATGCATTTGCCATTAAAGCTACATACTTAACATATGTAGTATGTAGAAAATTTTGTAGACCACAATTTCACAGCAACTGAAGCAAATCTTACTTGTAGCTAAAGAAATGCTTACTATGCTAAACAGCACTACAACAATTTTCATATGTAAATAATTTTGTTTTTTTTTTTTTTTTATACACTTGCAGCGGGCATATTAATTTTAGACTTAAGAAACTAGTCGCACAGCTATCTCAATGCAGCTAAACATACTCCCTATGTCTATAAACTGTATATAACTTGAAACAGGCCTGATCGGACCACTATATCATATAGTTCTCATAGAAATGATCGGCAGAAAATTTATTTTTTTGTATGAAAAATTTTCTTCCAAGACTTCGAGGATATGAAATCTTCGGAACGCCGAAAATAACCGACTTTGCTTTCTTTTTTTTTCCTAAAATTTCCTTTAATTCTTGAAAATTTATTGACTTTTATTTTTGGACTTCCTATACCCAAAAGCTGCCTATAAGTTGGAACCAGCCACCAGCTTTCTTTTTTTTTCCTAAAATTTCCTTTTATTCTTAAAAATTTATTGACTTTTATTTTTGGACCTCTTCTAGCCAAAAAATATCTATAAGTCGGAACCAGTCACCAGCCACTAGCTTTCTTATTTTTTTTTCTTAAATTTCCATTAATTCTTGAAAATTTTTTGACTTTTATTTTTGGACTTCTTCTACCTAAAAGATATCTATAAGTCGGAACCAGGAACGATTGGTTGAGAACTGTGTTTTTCTATGAATAGTTGTCTTCCAAGACTGCCCCCGCTTTCTTGTTTTTAGCTAATTCTCAGACTGTGAAAGCAAAAAAAAAACCAAAAACTAGCCAAAATTCAAGTCTATATTAAAATGAAGACCAGCCAGCCAGCTAGCCATAAGTTAAAGTATGTTAACAATTTCTTGGCTGCTTAAGAACTATACAGTGCTAAATGTAGTTAGAAGCTTACTTTCATTCATGTTCATTTCTTAGAAATTTTAAAGCTATATGCATATATACTAGATATTGCTCTATTTTAGCTACAGTCAGTTATAATTATGTTTGTATACGCTAATAATAACCTTTCGCTGTTTTTTGTGCCAACGCGTTAAAAGTAAAAGTATCAGCACGTGCAAGCGTTATTTAGCGCCTAGAGAACTTGTTCAATGAATAGACAAGATATATCAAAAATATATATATATATAGACATACATACATACGATTCATACATACATACGATACATACGATACATACGATACATACATACGATACATACACACATTCATACCATACCATACCTACATACAAACATACATACATAATCACACATATGTATGTGCATGTATGAAGCCTAACGTATGTAGCCAATCTTCTACATATTATCAAGCAATGGTTTCGGTTGCTCCAAATGTCTATACTTAGATTACGGTATGTATTAACTATGCCAGACTTTAAAAAATACAAAAAAAAAAACAATTTGAAGCAAAGAAAAAAGAAAAAAATAAAAAAAAAGACAGGAAAGACTTTGTTTGAGCAGTTATGAATGAAATCATGTGCCAAAAACAACTTTCTGATACGATCAACTCTTCAAATTAGCCTTGGAAAATCGTAAACGATATTCGCACTCACACACACACACATACACAGCAGACAGCAGAGACACACACACACACACACACATGCATGCATGCCTGCATATTCATTGATCTGCGCAAAATGCTGAAATATAAATTTTATTATATATTTCTTTCACATAAGTTTTCTTTAATTTTGGCAAAATGTTGCGAAAAGTTCAAATAAAATAATTTGCATTATTATACAATTATTTAATTTATGCATTCCTTTTATTATTGTTATCGTTTATTGTACTACTTCGTCTGCTTCTTCTTCATCTTCTTACATTTCTCTTTCACTGCTTAACGCATGCACACTGCGTGCTTTTGCTTATACAAAAGCTTTCTTAAGCTTTAGCTTGTAGTTTTGAGCTTGAGTTTGAAGCTTTTGTTGTGAGCTGTAAGCTTTCAATGCGCCCGTTAACTTGCCGACGACAACGACGACGACGACGATGACGACAACTCTATGTTAGAGCTGCAGCAAAAACTTCTTTCGCTCTTCATGCCATCGCGTGTTTCATTTTAACCATTTTCCGCTTAAGCTCTGTAAGCTCTATGACTATCACTGCGACTGCGACTGCGACTACGACTGCTATTGCTACTGCTACTACGTCTGCGTTTGCGTTTGCGCTTGCGTCTCTGTCTGCGTTAGCGACTGTGACTGTTACTGCGACTGCGACTGCGATTGTGAGTATTTTGCTGCATTGACTTGACTTAACTTGACTTGCTTGGACTTGTGTGTGAGTCTGTCTGGGAAAGATTTTATATAGTCATACGGGCTGTGGCTAGTGCTTCAGTTTGGTGCTTAGACGCGGTGCGCGTGCTTCGAAACGCTGTGCAGCAGTTTTTTGGTAGTATTCGTATTCGTTTCTCGTTTTCATCGTGCAAAATTTTTTAAGCATTTAAAGTGGTCCACATCTATGTTAGCCACATAGATTATACCTCTTGACCGCTTCATTTTCTTTCCCATAGCCCTTTATTGTGTTTTTTCGGGCACAAATATAGCACGAAACGCAAAAGAAAATATTTTAACAAAAAAATAACAAAAAAAAAAAATTAAATTAAATTTAAAAAAAAATAAAATAAAATTACAACAATAACAGCAACAAAATCATACACACATTGCACATTGTTAAGTGTTGTATCCTGTTTTGCTAATAGCAAACACTAAAACAAAAAGAAAAAAACTAGTCTCAGTTATTTCAAGTTTTTGTGTATTGGCGACAATAGCACAAATCCGTTTTTTGCCAAGTGCGCTGTGAAATAAAAAATAAAAATAATAATAATTAAATATTATTTTATTACTTTCAAAATATTTCAAATATATATATATATACACACATCTATATATATATATAGTAGTTAAAAATGTTAGCCAAGTGGACCATGTCGCGAAAAGCAGTTAAACACTTATTTGGACTCCTAGCCGTTCTAACAATACTTTCGGATTTACCAATTAACGTTCAGGCTGTACGTATTGGAGCTCCGCAACAGAAGCTGCGTATTAAAGGTAAGTTTTATCAATTATTAATCTATCTATATATTTTCAAAATTACAAATAACTTAAAAAAAAATAAATTTAGAAAAAAAAATTAAATTAAAAAAAAAAATAAATAAATAATAAAATAGATAATGAAATAAATGAAAATTTAAAAAAAAATATTAGAAAATAATTTAAATAAAAAATTGAAATATAAATAATTTTTTTTCAATTTAAAAATATATATATAAAAATAAATCTAAAAATTTATAAAAAAAAAAAAATATAATATTTTATTAATTGGTAAAATTAATTTAAAAAATTAATAAATAATAAAATATATAATAAAATAAAAAAATATTGAAAAATAATAATAAACAAAAAAAAAAAAGAAAAATAAATAATTCAAAAATTTTTTTAATACAAAAATATAAATATAAAAATAAACATAATGTATAAAAAAAATAAATATAATATTTTATTAATTAGTAAAATTAATTTACAAAATTAACAAATAATAAAATAGATAATAAGATAAAAAAAATATATTAAAAAATAATAATAAACAAAAAAATTGAAAAATAAATAATTCAAACATTATTTTTAAATTTCAAAATATATTAATAATAACAAATATTAATAATTATTATTAAATGTTTGTTAATATATTAAAACATATTTAAAATTTATAATAATATAATATGATATTTTAATAAATTCTTAGATTTTTATAAATTTTTAGATCATTTTTATATTTATATTTTTAAATTTAAAAATAACAACAATAATTATTATATTATTATTAAATGTTTGTAAATATATTTAAAATTTATAATTATATATGTTTTTTTTTTTTTAATAAATTCTTAGATTTTTATAAATTTTTAGATTCATTTTTATATTTATATTTTTAAATTTAAAAATAATGTTTGAATTATTTATTTTTCAATTTTTTTGTTTATTATTATTTTTTAATATTTTTTTTATCTTATTATCTATTTTATTATTTGTTAATTTTGTAAATTAATTTTACTAATTAATAAAATATTATTATTTTTTTTTTATAAATTTTTTATGTTCATTTTTATATTTATATTTTTGTATTAAAAAAAATTTTTGAATTATTTATTTTTCAATTTTTTTTGTTTATTATTATTTTTTAATATATTTTTATTTTTTTATATATTTTATTATTTATTAATTTTTTAAATTAATTTTACCAATTAATAAAATATTATATTTTTATTTTTTTTTTTATAAATTTTTAGATTCATTTTTATATTTATAGTTTTAAATTTAAAAAAATTATTTAAATTATTTATTTTTCAATTTTTTATTTAAATTATTTTCTAGTATTTTTTTTTTAAATTTTTATTTATTTCATTATCTATTTTATTATTTTATTATTTATTTTTTTTAATTTTACTAATAAATAAAATATTGTATATTTATTTTTTAATAATTTTAAATTTTATTTAATTATTATTATTTCATTTTTTTTTTTTTAATTTAATTTTTTTTCTAAATTTTTTTTTTAAGCTATTTGTAATTTTGAAAATATATAGATAGATTAATAATTGATAAAACTTACCTTTAATACGCAGCTTCTGTTGTTAAATTAAATTTAATTTTTTTTTTTTGTTATTTTTTTTTTTGTTAAAAACTTGTTTTTTCGCTTTTCGTGCTATATTTGTGCCGATAAGAGGCTATGGGAAAGAGAATGAAGCGGGTAGAAAGGATTATAATCTATGGTGGGCTAACATAGATGTGGACCACTTTAAATGCTTAAAAAATTTTGCACGATGAAAACGAGAAACGAATACGAATACTACCAAAAAACTGCTGCACAGCGTTTCGAAGCACGCGCACCGCGTCTAAGCACCAAACTGAAGCACTAGCCACAGCCCGTATGACTATATAAAATCTTTCCCAGACAGACTCACACACAAGTCCAAGCAAGTCAAGTTAAGTCAAGTCAATGCAGCAAAATACTCACAATCGCAGTCGCAGTCGCAGTAACAGTCACAGTCGCTAACGCAGACAGAGACGCAAGCGCAAACGCAAACGCAGACGTAGTAGCAGTAGCAATAGCAGTCGTAGTCGCAGTCGCAGTCGCAGTGATAGTCATAGAGCTTACAGAGCTTAAGCGGAAAATGGTTAAAATGAAACACGCGATGGCATGAAGAGCGAAAGAAGTTTTTGCTGCAGCTCTAACATAGAGTTGTCGTCATCGTCGTCGTCGTCGTTGTCGTCGGCAAGTTAACGGGCGCATTGAAAGCTTACAGCTCACAACAAAAGCTTCAAACTCAAGCTCAAAACTACAAGCTGAAGCTTAAGAAAGCTTTTGGTATAAGCAAAAGCACGCAGTGTGCATGCGTTAAGCAGTGAAAGAGAAATGTAAGCAGAAGAAGAAGAAAAAGAAGTAGTACAATAAACGATAACAATAATAAAAGGAATGCATAAATTAAATAATTGTATAATAATGCAAATTATTTTATTTGAACTTTTTGCAACATTTGCCAAAATTAAAGAAAATTATGTGAAAGAAATATATAATACAATTTATATATCAGTATTTTGCGCAGATCAATGAATATGCAGGCATGTTTGTGTGTGTGTCTCTGCTGTCTGCTGTGTGTGTGTGTGTGAGTGCGAATATCGTTTACGATTTTCCAAGGCTAATTTGAAGATTTGATCGTATCAGAAAGTTGTTTTTGGCACATGATTTCATTCATAACTGCTCAAACAAAGTCTTTCCTGTCTTTTTTTTTGTTTTTTGTTTTTTCTTTGCTTCAAATTGTTTTTTTTTTTTATTTTTTTAAAGTCTGGCATAGTTAATACATACCGTAATCTAAGTATAGACATTTGGAGCAACCGAAACCATTGCTTGATAATATGTAGAAGATTGACTACATACGCTAGGCATATGCACATACATATGTGTGATTATGTATGTATGTAAGTATGGTATGTATGTATATATGTATGTTACATATGTATGTATGTAGTGTTACATATATATGTATATGTATAAATGTTATATATGTATGTATATATGTATGTATGTTATGTATGTATGTATGTATGTATGTATGTATGAATCGTATGTATGTATGTCTGTACATATATATGTTTGATATATCTTGTCTATTCATTGAACAAGTTCTCTAGGCGCTAAATAACGCTTGCACGTGCTGATACTTTTACTTTTAACGCGTTGGCACAAAAACAGCGAAAGGTTATTATTAGCGTATACAAACTTAATTATAACTGACAGTAGCTAAAATAGAGCATTATCTAGTATATATATGTATATATGTATATGCATATAGCTTTATAATTTCTAAGAAATGAACATGAATGAAAGTAAGCTTCTAACTACATTTAGCACTGTATAGTTCTTAAGCAGCCAACAAATTGTTAACATACTTTAACTTATGGCTGGCTGGTTTGCTAGCTGGTCTTCATTTTAATATAGACTTGAATTTTGGCTAGTTTTTGTTTTTTTGCATTCACAGTCTGAGAATTAGCTAAAAACAAGAAAGCGGGGGCAGTCTTGGAAGACAACTATTCATAGAAAAACACAGTTCTCAACCGATCGTTCCTGGTTCCGACTTATAGATATATTTTAGGTAGAAGAAGTCCAAAAATAAAAGTCAATAAATTTTCAAGAATTAAAGGAAATTTTAGGAAAAAAAAAAGAAAGCTGGTGGCTGGTTCCAACTTATAGGCAGCTTTTGGGTATAGGAAGTCCAAAAAAAAAGTCAAGGGATTTTCAAAAATTAAAGGAAATTTTAGGAAAAAAAAAAGAAAGCTGGTGGCTGGTGGCTGGTTCCAACTTATAGGCAGCTTTTGGGTATAGGAAGTCCAAAAATAAAAGTCAATGAATTTTCAAGAATTAAAGAAAATTTAAGAAAAAAAATAAGAAAGCAAAGTTGGTTATTTTCGGCGTTCCGAAGATTTCATATCCTTGAAGTCTTGGAAGAAAATTTTTCATACAAAAAAATAAATTTTCTGCCCATCATTTCTATGACAACTATATGATATAGTGGTCCGATCAGGCCTGTTTCAAGTTATATACAGTTTATAGACATAGGGAGTATGTATAACAACATTGAGATAGCTTTAAAACTGTGCAACTAGTTTCTTAAGTCTAAAATTAATATGCCCTCTGCAAGTGTATAAAAAAAAAACAACCAAAATTATTTACATATGAAAATTGTTGTAGTGCTATTTAGCATAGTAAGCATTTCTTTAGCTTCAAGTAAGATTTGCTTCAGTTGCTGTGAAATTGTGGTCTACAAAATTTTCTGCTACTACATATGTTAAGTATGTAGCTTTAATGGCAAATGCATATACTATATATGCTGGAGTCTGTAGTCTGTGGTAGCAAAGCAACGGTCGACTGGCCAAGGCTGCAAAAGGTCAATGACAAAACAAAGATTTTTTTTTTGTTTTAGCTTAGCGAAATTTTAGTAGTTTTATTTAAATTTGTATTTAATTTTTAGTTAAAGATTGTTGTTGTGGAAATTTATATAACCCAACGACGGCACCAATTTCGTGGTATACATCTGCCTGTGACAGTACCTTGTCGCACATGTCCCTTTGGGCAGGCACAGCCGGGTGTACATAATACTGGATCACATATACGTTTCTCATAGAGAGCAACACAAAGTTTTGGACATTCTGGTAAACAATCAACTTTCTCCTCATAATCAAAGCAAACTGTAAACATAGAACAATGACTTAGTATATATGTGATATATAAATATTAATATAAATATTAATGCTTACCATTAAGTAATTTATGCAAATGAGCTGAAGAAATTGTTATAATTGTTAAAAAATATAAACATTTTATAGCTGCACGTTTCATTATTATAATTGTTCTTTAATATAACAAAAAAAAAATTATTAATAAAAATTATATATTTTTTTTTTAATATTATTAATAATTATTAATAAAAATTATATATTTTTTTTTAATAAAATTAATAATTATTAATAAAAATTATATATTTTTTTTAATATTATTAATAATTATTAATAAAACTTATATATTTTTTTTTAATAAAATTAATAATTATTAATAAAAATTATATATATTTTTTTAATATTATTAATAATTATTAATAAAAATTATATATTTTTTTTTATATTTTTTATATATATTTATATTTTCTTTTATTTGCTAATTTCAGCGCACAGTCTTAATTTCACTTGTTGTGCACAAATTGAGTTTCCGTCGCCAAGTGAAAAAATTTTTCATAAAATATTTTATAATTCTTTAAGCTTGAAATGCAATGCGACAAAATGTGACACATGCTGCTCTGTTGACGCTAGTTGTGGCAACAATGGTTTCAGTTTACATTATAAATTGTAAATATTTTTATTAAATTTATTTTAATTATTTTAAGAATATTTTAGTATTTTTTATAGCTTTCTCAAAAAAAAAAAAAAAAAAAATCTTGACAATTGTTACTTGAAGAATATAGAGCAAAATCTCTAGCAATCTGTACAAATATTCTATATAAATTATTTTTATATATATATAAAGCTATAAGAGTATAACATAGTCGTATATAATATGTGTTAGTCTATAAAAGTTTTTATACTTGTTAACAAATGATATTGCCTGTCGATATCCGTTTTTTATTTTTTTTATTAATATTTCTTTTCATAGGTCTTATGTAAACGGTAAATAGTTTACACATAAAAAAAAAAAAGTGTGAGTCTTGACCATAATGAAATATGAACACACTATATAAACATATTGAATGTATATATATATATATATATACATATATGTATATTTGTATATCTCGTATATATTGTGAGTGAGACACATAACTTGAAAAGACTTGTATAAATAGAGATAGAAATAGTGAAAAACCTGCCCACAATTTAAGTACCTTCACTTTCAGTTTCATTATGCTTGCTGCTGCTGCTGCTGCTGCTGCTGCTGCTTGCCAAATAAATGATCTTTATCTGCGTATAGTAGAAACTGGAATAAATAAGAGAATTTGCTGCTTTAATTTTTTGTTTTGCCGGCCAAGCACCTCCGCCCAAATGTGGCATGAGAAACAAAAGAGCTCTTTCAGCTTACAAATTTATTGGCTTTGTTAATGTGATAGGTTGCAAAAATAGCAAAAAAAAATAGCAAAAAAAAAATAGAAAAAAAAATAAAATAAAAATAGAAATAGAAAAAAAAAAAAATATACTCGTACAACTGTGAATCACGACTTTATGCAAAACTGAATGTTATTCCGGTTTAGTTTCTGTTAACAACACAATATTACTACAGGCCCAATTTTTATCGCATTAGCTGCAAAAAAAAAAACTTTGCCAAATTGAGTTGAAAAAAAAAAATAGATTTTGATTTGTACGGAATTTTATAGTTGAAAGTTATGACAGACAAAGATACAACAAGTACAACAAGACGCAACAAGTTGAATGTTTGTTCGATTATAAATATATTAATCTTATTATTATTATTATTATTATTAGAATATTGAATTCTTGTGATCCAATTTTAAATAAATTAAATTCTAATTTTATTTTTTTTTTATTTATTAGATTTGTTTTTATTATATTTAATTTTTGAGCAAATTCCTTTTGATATAAAAAAAAAACTTTAAATTCTTTTTTTTTTGATTGTTTAACTCGAACTGCGAGTTGTGCTTAAAATAAAAAAAAAAAATAAAAAAAACATTTTTTAATGAATTCATTTAAGCAATGAATGTGAATGCATTTTATCTTTCATCTCAATGTATGTTTTATCATTTGTCAGTTAAATACAAATTCATTGTACGACCTCTCGTTAAATGAAGCTACTAAATAATATTATAAAAAAAAGAAATAAAATTATCTCTTTATATCTTAAAAATATAAATAAGCGCCTATAATTCAATTTTTAAATCGTTTCTTATGAGTTATTTAATTAATTTTATTTTCAAAAAAAAATATAAAAAAAATAATAATAACAAAAACATACGTAACAATAGATCTTTCAGTTATTAATTACCAATGGGATTATCAAGGTCGCTAAAACAAACAAAAAGAAGAAAAAAATAAAAAAAAAAAAACAAAAGTGTTTGCAGTTAAAAATAAAGCGTATAAATACCCTAGAAGCTATGTTAGAGCTATACATAGAGCTTTCAAAACAAGATCAAAAATCGCTTTTCAAATTAAATTTTTTTTGCTAGTTTTAGCAAACACTATTGCAAAATGTGGAAGTTCTTTTGTATGTTTTGTCGCCTTTATTTGTTCGCCTTTATTTTATGCTATTCCATCAAGATCAAATATCTTGAGATTGTCGTGCACACATGACCATAAGATACCCTGCATAATGCATATAAAATAGTTTAACCTAAATATTTGCATATTTTTTTTGTATTAGTTAAATAAACCAGTTAAATTATTAATATATTTAACTATTTTTTACGCTTGCCACTCAGCAAAACTCAGGCCTAAACTTTTTGCAATATTGCATTGCTAATCGATTTACTTTGGGGAGGCGTAACGTGTATGAAGCAAAATCTGAGCTTATACTTTCAGCTATTAACACTAACAGAAAGAGTTAGATATATGTATGTACATATAGCCAACGTTTAGCCAAATAAACTTAAAGAGTTCAATTTTTTTTTGCTTATAATTAAAAATGTTGCTGTTAATGTTTTGACAGGAAGTTAAACAGAATTTAAACGTTAGTCAGGCAGCTAAGGAAGTCTCACTCATGTCTCAGCTCAAGTTGTTTATCAAGTTGATCAAGCAAATAAAAATGTTCTACGAATATTGGAGTTGTCGTCAAGTTTCAGATATTTAATGCACGTTAACTATAACTTTAAGTGAATCACAAAATTAATTTACTTAAGAAAATTGTTTTATTTTTAGCATATTTCGGTTTTTTTTTTTTTGGTTTTTTGTTGTACTATTATTTTTTTTTAAGAGCATTAATTTGTAATCAAAATTATAGCTAAAAATATTCAATTACTATGATGACGTTTTTCTTGGAAATTAGCTGCGCTCGAATGCTTAACCTAAAATAAACAAAAAAAAAATAAATAAAAAAATAAATTATATATAATTTAAATAAATTTATATATAAATAATTACCTGTCATCACTTGCATAAATTCTGCAAATTATTTAAAAAAATTAAACAAAATTTTTTTTTTAGTATTTTAATTTTTTTTTTAGTATTAAATTTTATTGAACTTACCATCAAAATCAACAGTACCAGAACCATCAGCATCAATTTCTTCAATAATCATATCCAATTCTTGGCTTGATAATTTATCATCCAATTCATGTAGAATACCACGTAATATAGCAACTGTTAAATAACCTTTACCTTCTTTATCATAAACACGAAACGCTTCCTTTAATTCAGCATGCAATGCACTAACATCTTCTTCAACTTCAATGAAACGTGCTGCCAATTTACAAAATTGACTAAAATTTAATTTACCAGTTGAACCTTTATCAACTTCTTTAATAAGATTTTTTATTGCTGGTGGTTCTAATTTTTGACCAAGAATTTCTAATATACTTGAGACATCGGCATGATCAATCCAACCGGTGCCTTCAAGATCAAATGCCTTGAAAGCATTACGTAGAACTAAAAAGCAAAAAAAAAAAAAAAAAATGTAAATAAAAGTTGCAAAAGTAAATGTTATATATGTTAAATTATTTACTTCTCAATTGATCTTTATCGTACTCGCCTTCTGCCTGTAAATAATATGAAGTTGATCATTAATTAGTATTAAATATTTTTTTGTATGCATTTTTTTGTATATTTAATACTAGCAATAAATAAAATTCTAATGAAATTCGAGTTTTATGCAAAGTTTTAATAAAATGTCATAGAAATTATGCAGAGATATGCATATAAATATACATGTACATATACTTGCAGCTATAACTGTAGCAGAGCAATTTTTGAAGGTAAATTGCGTAAACTTTGTACGCACAAATACATATGTACATATATACATATACATACATATATACATATATATACATACATATGTACATCATATATATACATACATATGTACATATGCATATGTACATACATATGCTTATCTTTTATTTAGCTGAAATTAGGATTTTGCATTTGCAATTAGTCAATAAATTCATCACAAATTGAATGAAAGGAAATTGTTGATTTTTCAGATCTTTCTACACTGATTTCAAAGTGCATGAATTTAGATATATATATATATATATATGTATATATATACTTATACACCCTACAAATGCCCTCTATGCGAGTAGAGGTAATTTTGCAATTACCATCAAGGCCAAACATTTGCCAAAAAATTAACAATTAAATTGATTTATTCGCAGCAAAAAAAAAATACCAAAACACGCACATTAACTCTTTATTTGATTGATATATTTGTCAATATTGTCGTAACTATGCAAATAAAAAAATAAGTAAAAAAGTCAAACACAATACTCACCATATTCTGAAATCAAAATTGTGTTTTTAAACACAAAACTCTTCCAACTTTTTTTTTTTATGTTATGTTGCATTATGAAATTGAATAAAAAATAAAAAAAATTTGCGCTATAATGAATGAATATTGATATATATATCTCTGTGTGTGTGTGTGTGTGTTTGTGTGTGAATATATAATCACCAATAGATCAATTAATTGAAATTAACTTTCGAACAGAGCGAGTTAGCGCCAGCGTCTAAACAATTTAATGTCCGTGCGCGCTGTTTATAAACGTCTACGTTAAATATCAACCTCAATTGTGGGAACACAAACAAAATGAAGATTCGCCCGCCGTGCAAAATTACAAATTACAGAAACATGTGAAAACAAATGCCAAATATTGTATTCGTCGTTGTCGTCGCCGCGACGACGCAAATCGATGCTGAAAGATACTTTTCTTTCTACCTTATGCGATTCTGCTTGCGCTTCTGTTTTTCTGCTTTTTGCTTTTTGCTGCGTGAACGATGTATATAAAAAAATGTCCACATACATATACATATACATATACATGTATATGTATGTATAAATGTATGTAGGTATGTAGGTATATATGTTTTTTTTTTGTGTAATTAGTACTTGTATAAAGAGCATGCACGCATACGTTGTAAGCTGCAAGATGCACGGATGCTCGATGCTCGATGCTAGTGACCTAATGACTAAGCATTACTGATCATACTGATGAGTAGTCGCCGCTGATCGATGAAGTTTTGCGACCAAATTAATGTCAAATGACATAAATGTTTAATTCTTAAATAGAACAGACGACTATGTAATACCCAGCATTACATTTTTATTTTTTTTTTATAATCTTTAATGTTAAGAAACTTTTTTTTTTATACATAAATATAAATATATCTATGTCTTCTACTGCTGCTGCAGCTTACTCCACATTTATGCCTTGAATTAAACTCAAGTCAAGATTTGGTTTTAATCTGCAGATCTCATGCATGCATTTATATAATACAACTTTTCTTTCAGTGATACAAATTATATTGAAATTATTTACTTCAAATGTAACTTGAATATCGTAAACTTTGCTGAGCTAGATTTTGCAGTACTGAGCCTTGTAACTTCCTTAATTTTATTAAAAGCTACCAGCAAATAATTTTTAATATTCATTTAAGTCTTTTAATATTCATTCAAAGTCTGCTGCAAAAGATATATGGCACACTTGTCGCATAAAATAAAAATATTTAATGAATAAAAATAAAATTTCTGACGTTAAGACTGCACTTTATGCAGCTGCAGCTACATGCGATAAAGCGCCATCTATGGTTCGAGTGTAGAAAATGCAAGAGCTTTTCAGTTGCATTTGATGCGGAATTAGCCAAAGTTTAATAATTTTACTAAATGATTTCAACTGATCTTTCCAACTGATTTGAGTTTTTTTTTTGTTATACAGTCGAGTCGCGATAATTCGTACCCCGTTAATTCGAAATTCTGAATAATTCGTAAACATTTATGTTCCTTTGAAAAGAAATTCAATAAATAATTTGAAAATAATTCAAAATACTCCCCATAATTCGTAAAAAATATGATCCCCGTGCCATTTCGAATTATCGAGACTCGACTGTATAAAATTGAATAGTTTTATGTTATAATATGAAATTTAAATGATTTTTAAATAATTGTTATGTAAATATGCTGATGAAGCTATTGCATAAAGCGAAAAAGACTTTCGACATATAAAAGCTTATTTTAATAATTTTCTTCTTTTTTTTTTGTTTTTTGTTCACCATTACAATGATTACCAGTCAAACCATATATATCGTAGGATATATTGTGGACATCACAACAGACTTAACCTATATATATATATATATATATGTATATGTAATATTGTGTATGTGTAATATACGTTTATATATTTACAGACATTCAACAGTTTTATTTTATTCTATTACATTCATTAATTTAATTTAATTTTTTTTTTGTACGAATGAGTTTACAATAAGAATATTTAGCCAATATTTTTTTTATATTTATATATATTTTTTTTTTTTAATATTGCATTGCATAAAGACATCAAGTGACAAAAATAACGGCAGTTATACATTTTTTTTTAATCATCGCCACCAGTCATAACTTCCATGAATTCTATAAAAAAAATGTAAAGAAAATTATATTAGAATTTCTATTAAAATTTTTCATATATAATATTTTTCTTTACCATCAAAATCAACAGTGCCGGAACCATCAGAATCAATTTCTTCAATCATCATATCCAAATCATCATTTGTCAATTTATCATCTAGTTCACGTAAAATTTCACGTAATACACCAGTGGTAATATAACCGTTACCTTCCTTATCGTACAACCTGAAGGCTTCCTTGAGTTCAGCCATCATTGCCTCAGCATCTTCTTCAACAAGGAAACGTGCAGCCAATGTTGTAAATTCTTCAAATTCAATTTGACCGGAACCATCCTCATCGACCTCAGCAATGATTTCAGCCAATGTAGCATCGTCCAGTTGATGACCCAACATGCTAAGAATAGTTCCCACCATCGCTGTATTGATGTAACCATTCTTCTCTGGATCAAATGCATTGAATGCATTGCGCAGCACTATAAAAAAAAAAATAGAGAAAAATATTTTATATAATTGAAAAATTGTAAAAGATTTATATATACTTACATTCAATTTGTTCCTTGGTTAGTTCGTCCTGTAAATTGCATGAAAAGAAAGAAAACAAAGAGAATTTTATTAATAAAAAAAATTTTAGAAGAAGAAATGGAAAATATAGAGACTTATAGAGACTTGAAATCCAGCAGCTAGCAAAAAAAAAACTGACTCGAAAATAATTATATTTGATTGTTATCCAAAAAAATCGACGAGATTTCAGGGGTATATATATATTTTTTTTAAGGTTTCCTTATAGATCATATTATGATTTTCAGATTAAAGTATGATTTTCACAAGGAAAATTCATGAATTATTCCAACGTGTTTTTCAACTTTGTCTTTTATATATTTATTTTTTAAATATTTTTTTTCTTTGGAAACCAAACACAATTAATTTCAGGATTTTATATTACGTTTCTTATGGCATTTTACATAAACTTACACTCATTTTTACAGATTTCTATTGACGCTGAAGAATACGCAGTGAGCAGAAAATCGGTAAAACAAATCTTACAAAAAAAAAGTAATAAAAAAAAAATTATTAAATGCTTGAAATTTGTTGCAGTTGCAAGAAGGATTTATGCAAATGAAATGGCGCAAAAAAAATAAATGTTTGAATATTTTTTTTTGTTTTTTTTTTTTGGAAAAACAAATAAGAAAACGTTGTAAATGATATTGAATGTGTATCACTTGCACTTTACACGTGCAACACAGAAAAATTATTGGACCACTCACTGCCTATGCCTGGCTATGCTGCAATCAAAACTGTCACTGCCACAACACAAAAAAAAGAGAAATAATAAAACCGTCCTGTTGCTGCTGCTTAGCTGGGGTTATGCTTATAAAAATTTTAGACACACACGTGAAATGAAGGAAACTTATATGAAGCACAGCGCAAACGCAAGCAAAAAAAAAATATGCTGTTGATTTAAAGAGATGGCAACATCTGTGAAATGTTGCAGGTAGCACGTTAACATTGCGCAGGTAAATACAGATACAGATACATTTACATTTACAATTACAATTACAATGCAACAGATAGTACTCGTTATAGTCGATTTACCTGCATTCTGTATAATATGAAGAAGAAGAATACAATGATGATATATAACAAACAAGAAACAACTAGCGAATATTTTAATCTTGAGCAAATCAAGATATTATATATTTTAATTCGCGATATAAAGAGATTGCCACTTGTAGGGAGTGTGATTCGTATAAAGATGAAATGCTCCTTGCATCTTCATATTATACACAAAAACAAAAAAAAAAAAGAATTTATTTATAAACATATAAAATGTAAATCTCATTGCATCTGCACTTGTTAGACATGAAAAAGTACATAAATAAGTATGTATATATGTATGTACTTTTTGATATGCAGACGCGTTTCGCTTATGAGCGAAATTTTTCTTATTTTACATGCAAAATACTTTTGTCATTTTATAGTAGACCAACCAAAAAAAATAAATAGAAAACAAATAGAAAACCTAATTATTCTTTTGTATATTTTATCCTCAACAATCATATTATTGTCAGTTGCGTGTCGGATATAGGCTAATTATACAAATATGACTGCATATGAAAGCTAAGAAATTGCAATAATAATAATTTGATTATCATATAAAATTATAGCCATATCATTAAGCCAAATTACTCAATAGATCTTTTTTTTTATTTATATAGACAAATTCTATTAATCTTTTGCAATGATTTCCTAAAGTTCTTCAGTTAAAGGTCATAAAATGCGCTCATAAAATATCTTAAGACTAGGAAGAAGCTATAATAGAGCACAGTAATACATTATGAGGCAGTGTGGCACGTTCTACATATATGCACTGCACTCTCTCTCTCCCTCTCTCTCTCTCTCTCTCTCTTTATCTCCCTCTCTCTCTCTCTCTCTCTCTCTCTCCCCTCTCTCTCTCTCTCTCTTTCTCTAGTATGCTCTGCACATGCTACTAAAACGCATCATAATGACAATTAGATTTCATTAAAACGTTGCACGTGTTCTTATTTTAGCGCATTTATTTTCGTTGTTTTTTTTTTTGTTCCCAACTAGGGAAGAAATTCTCAAGTAGTATCACAAGTAGTATCAGTATACACAGAATTTTTTTAGACTTATTGCACTCAATGAAACGACAAGTTTGTTTAGAGCGTCGCAATTAAAGTTAAATTTAATTATGATTTAGGAAGTTTTGGATTTTTGGAGATTCAAGAGCTTCCCTCATAGGCAACATCCTAGACAACAAGTTACAAAATTTCTGCATGTACTACTGTCAAAATATGTATAAAATTCACATGTTCTGCTATTACTGTAACACTTGTCAATGTTTAAAGTAATAATAAAATTTTTGGATTTTTGGAGATTCAAGCGTTTTCCTCATAGGCAACATCCTAGACAACAAGTTACAAAATTTCTGCATGTGCTACTGTCAAAATATATATAAAATTCGCATGTTCTTCTGTTGCTGTAACACTTGTCAATATTTAAAGTAATAATAAAATTTTTGTATTATTGGAGATTCAAGGGCTTCCCCCTTAGGCAACATCCTAGACAAAATTTCTGCATACGCTATTGTCAAAATATGTATAAAATTCACATGTTCTCCTGTTGCTGTAACACTTGTCAATATTTAAAGTAATAATAGAATTTTTGGATTTTTGGAGATTCAAGCGCTTTCCCTCATAGGCAACATCCTAGACAACAAGTTACAAAATTTCTGCACTGTCAAAATATATATAAAATTCACATGTTCTCCTGTTGCTGTAACACTTATCAATATTTAAAGTAATAATAAAATAATACTTCAAATATCCTGCAAAAAGTTTCACAACACTAATTTCATATAAAACACAAGAGCAAACATTTTGCTAATTGCATAAACTGAACAAAATGCTGAACACGCATGTGAATCAAACGTCATTCCATAAGTGCAAAAATTATCAGTAAATTTTATTTATTTATTTTTTTTTTTGAGTAACAAAATTCAAAGATAATTTTTAGGAATTTAATATATTTTATATTTATATATTTATTATATTTATATTTATTTATTTATATATGTAAATATACAGCTACTAACCATTGTTTCGTTAACCATTTTGATAAAGTTTTTTATTTAAATTTTTTATTTTGGAGAAGAAAACGGGAAAATATTGTTGAGGATCCTTAAGAAGAAAAAAAATTTTCGGAACGCGGAAATTTTTTTTCTGTTTGATCTAAATGACAGAACTGAACTAACTGGACCAAGTCAAAATGATGATGGAGGCACACGAACGGAAACATTCATAAATTGGACTCACACCACAATATGCGATATATGCATGGCATGTCAACATTCATATAGACAGACAAGTATTGGTTTTCACCTACACTCAGACAGACAGATAGTCAGCTAGCTAGCTAGCTAGTGGACAAAATTATATATATATGTAGATGTATGTGTGTGTATGTGTGTGTGTACTTAGACACTTTGCAATAGATGTATGTATGTATGTACATATGTATGTATGTATGTAGAAGTAAATACAAGCGAATCGATTTCGTCGCTAACGAAAAACGATGTTGATGCTGTTGCTGATGCTAATGCTGCTGGTACTGAGAGGTGAAAGGAAAATGCTTTCGTGTTGACGTTGACGTTGAGAAACCACTATAAATCGTCATTTAAAAAAAAAAAAATAAAATTAGAATTAAAATTAAAGACAAAAGACAAAAGGCCACTGAAAATATTTAACGTAAGTAAGCAGGAAAAAATATTAGTATAATAAATAACTTAGTGGTCAAGAGCAAAGCCTAATTCATTAATTCAGCCACTAAGTCTATTTAAATTGTTTATTTTCATTTAATTTTTCTTTTCTTTTCATTTCATTTTATTTCTTTTCATTTTGTTGTTGTTGTTCGACAAATGCAGCCAACTTGCCAGGCAGACAGACAGACAGACAGACAGGCAGGCAAAGCTATAAAATGAATATGTGAAACGATTGGATCCTAAACCACAAGCAACTATATAAAATAGTATTTCTATACGTTTTGCTAGACGTAGACATTTTAAATTCAGCATTTTTACATGAGCAATGAAAGTGTTGCTGTTGTTTTTTTTTCTAGTATTTTTTTTTTTTTTGCTACTCTTTAAAGACAATAAAAATAAATAAATAAATATATGTATATATAAAAAAAAGGCAACGAACTATAATTAAGACTTGGTATATTAAAGTTAATACAGAGTTTTATAGCATTAAGAACACACAACTTTTTATTTTTTATTTATTTGCATTTACTACTTTTATTAATGTTGACAAAAATTTTATTTACTATTACAGCAGGCGCAACTATTGCTGTGTAAACAAAAAGAAAAGTTAAAGTTAAAGGCTGATAAAAAAAAAAAAAGAAAAAGCTGACTGTCAGTTAGTAAAAGCAGCGCCCAGAGTACCGCCCAGAGCAGCGCCAATAGCAGCGCCCAGAGCAGCGCCCAGAGCAGCACCAAGAGCAGCATACAGCGCAGCGCAGAGAAGAAGCAACAGTAGCAGCAGCAACAGTAACAGCAACAGTAGCAGCAGGAGTAGCAGCAGCAGTAGCAGCAGCAGTAGCAGCAGCAGTAGCAGCAGCAGTAGCAGCAGCAAGCAATAATAAATAAATTTGTAATATATTTAACCCATGTTAGCCCCTATTTATGGCCAATCGCCTCTGCTTATAGCATTACTTAACAACAAAAATTGTTAATAGCTTTCAATTAATTTTCGTGGGCATGAAAGGGTTAAACAGCAGTTGTCAAAGCGCGCGAGACAGCTGAGGTTAAATATTACGCGTGAAATGTGCGTGTGCAGAGACTGTTAAATAAGTATATCTATCTCTCTCACTCTCTCTCTCTCTCTTTCACATACACACATAGCAGCTAGTTGTGTGCTGTGAATAAAGAAGACATCATGAAACAATTATAATACTCAAATATATAGTACAAGGGATTCAAAATAAGCAATTTGACGTCGAACAAACGCAATTTGCTGTCACTGTCGATTGCCGCTACTGCCGCCGCTACTGTTGCTGCTACTGTTGCTGCTCTTAAATATATTTATATATCTATTTATTTATTTATTTTTTATTTTTTTTTTAATTTAAAAATAAATACAATTGCAATTATTTGTTTGTTTTGAACGAAACACGTTTCTTGCTGCTCACGTGTAGTAGTCGGGCAATAATCTAGCAGTTTTCGTACATATAACAACGCATTGAAGGAACATTGCCAAGTTCTATAATTAAACAACGATCGATCTGTATATATATATATATATATATATCTATGTACCATATGATGTATATCAAGAATTAATTAAGCAATGCAAAAATTTCATTTTCATTCATATGAAATATATAACTTAGACAGCAACAACTTGCAGATACCCTTTAATCCAACAAACAAAGTTACATTACATGGAGCAAAAACTGTTCATAGTGCATGTGATTTATAGTTATAGCAGACATTTATAATAATATAGACTAGACATATAATATTTTATTGATAGTAGTATGCCTTCATCTCATGCTTTATTATCTTATCAGCAAAATATAGAATAAAAAAAGGGTTAATTTCATTAACTGATAATATAAGCATGGATAATTTGATAAATTAGCATAACAAATGGCATATTTGATTAGTACGCTAACTTGAATCAACTTGAAATCAACTTGACGCACTAATCATTCAAATATTTATAAATAATACTATATATACTATATATCTTCTATATGTTTCAATCAAAGTCATTTGATCTTAATAATGAAGATAATAATGCAAAGCATCAGCAACTTTATCAGCCGCGTCGCATACGTTGGTTAAAATTTATATTTATACCAGTTGCAATTGGTTTTGTATTGTTTTTAATAGTCTATAATATAGACTTTTCAACTGAATCATCAGCAACAACAACAACAACAACAGCAACAGCAACAAATTCAATATCAGTGTCAAGCAATTTCAATGTTATTCTTACAACAACAAAAGTAACAAAAGAATATTGTGCTATAAATTGTTATGCTGCACAACGCATGATTTGCCATAAACAATTAAATAATTTCATTGCGACAACAAAAATAATTTTTTATAAAATTATAAAAAATGATAAAGAATTGCTTAAATTAAAATTTAATAATTGTTCATTGCTGCAAATGCAATTAATAATAAAAAATTTTAATGGCAAGAGATTGAGCATTGATTTTATAGCAAATTTATTAAAATATAAGCTTGAAATACATATTCTCAAATGTAAAGGAACAGCAAGTAATACAACAACTACAAGAATGACTACAACAGCAACAACTACTCCAATAACTGCTGCTGCTGCTGTAAGCAATGCACGAGATTTAATAAACACTTTCGATCTATATAGTGAGGAAAGTATTGCTACAACTGAAGTAACAAAAGTAACGGCACGTCCCAAACCTACTACTACTACTGCAGCAGTACCA
>JBAMBR010002767.1:0-55081 GCA_037044475.1 Zaprionus obscuricornis
GTAAATTAATGTAAAGTCGAGTCCCGATAATTAGTAATGTCACGAGAATTACATTTATTAGAAATTGCCGGGAACATAAAATTATTTTCGCTGCATTTACATTCTAAATGAATATAAAGTTGAATCCCGATAATTCGTAATGGCACGGTAAATACATTTATGAGGAATTACCAGAAATTTCGAATTATTTTCGCTGCATTTACATTCTAAATGAATATAAAGTCGAGTCCCGATAATTCGTAATGTCACGAGAATTACATTTATTAGGAATTACCAGGAATTTCGAGTTATTTTCGCTGCATTTACATTCTAAATGAATATTAAGTCGTGTCCCGATAATTCGTAATGTCACGAGAATTACATTTATGAGGAATTACCAAGAGTTTCGAATTATTTTCGCTGCATTTACATTCTAAATGAATATAAAGTCGAGTCCCGATAATTCGTAATGTCACGAGAATTACATTTATGAGGAATTACCAGGAATTTCGAATGATTTTCGCTGCATTTACATTCTAAATGAATATTAAGTCGAGTCCCGGTAATTCGTAATGACACGAAAATTCGTGCATTACGAATTATCGGGACTCGACTTTATATTCATTTAGAATGTAAATGCAGCGAAAATAATTCGAAGTTCCCGGCAATTCCTCATAAATGTAATTACTCGTGCCATTACGAATTATCGGGACTCGACTTTACATTCATTTACAGATAAAAATGCAGCGCCTGTAAAATTTTACTTTCGAACTATTTTGAATTTATTTCCTAATTACAGAGTATCCTCATAGTTGTGCATGAATCTTAAAAACATGTTTTTTGTGCGTGTGTATTGTGTTTTTTTTTTATTAATGGGCACAAAGTACTTCATAAAGTGCATTGGCATGCAAATTATGTTAAGCTCATGAATTTATAATTTAATGAAGACACTTTGTCGCCATAATTGGTCAGAACAACACGCAATGTTGCCATAATATTGTTCTTAATTTAATAAATGCGATCCGATTGCGATTGCAATTGCAATTGTGGTGATTTTCATCATACATATATTTTATTTTGTCATTTTACAATATTATTATACAAATAATTATATATTTGTATATGTATAGTGTATATTCATATATATTTCATATTTATAAGATACTTAATTATATTGCAGATTTTCACTTTTGATATTGCATGCCATGGCAAATGGCTTTCAGTTTGCCTTTGTTTTTTTTTTTTTTTTTTTATGCACAGCCGCAATCAGCGAGTAGCGACTAAGGATTATGTTTCGGTCACAGGATGCAGATGCACTGACTCGAGGAGTCATACATTTATCTTTTCTCTCACATTCACACTGACATTATCATGCTGTTTATGCGTATGCTGTATACATGTATTGCTGGTCGAATTGTGATTTTCAATGTTTTGCAGTGATCTAAAAAAATCTTGCTATAGAATATTTCTAGTATTGGAGTCCCGATAATTCGTAATTTGATACCCGTGCGTTCATATTTTTTGCGAATTACAGAAGACTTCGATTTATCGAGATTTCCATATATCGAATTTTATTGAGAATTACGAATTAGCGGGATATAAATTATCACGACTACTCGATTGTATTTTTTACGAATTACTGGGAATTTCGATTTATCAAGATTTTCATCTATCGAATTTTTTTTCAAAGGATCAGAAATTTCTATGAATTATTGAGACTGTATTTTTTTTTACGAATTACGGGAAATAACGAATTATCGAGATTTCCGAATTACGAATAAGCGGGATACGAATTATTACGATTCGACTGTATTTTTTACGAATTACGGGGAATTACGAATTATCGAGATTTCCGTATATCGAATTTTCTTAATGTGCAAAAAATTTGTACGAAATATTGTAAATTACGAATTATCGGGATACGAATTATTACGACTTGACTGTCTTTTTTTTACGAATTACGAGGAATTACGAATTATCGAGATTTCCGAATATCGAATTTTCTTAATGTGCAAAAAATTTGTACGAAAAAAATTTGTAAATTACGAATTAGCGGGATACGAATTATTACGATTTGATTGTATTTCTTACGAATTACAGGGAATTTCGAATTATCGAGATTTCCGTATATCGATTTCAATATTAAGTTCTCAGCAATTTTAATGAATTATTGAGAATTTCGAATTAACGGGAATACGAATTATCGCGATCCGACTTTATTATAATTACAACTAAATTCCCAGCAATAATTAATTTAAATTATTTCACAAGCTGAAATCTTGATTTCATAAAGTTGTCAAAAATCACAATTTATTTTATTTTGTGAGACGCATAAACGTAAACGTTGCCGCATAAACCACTGACAGCACTGTCAGCGCTTCATTCTTGCATGTGTTTCAATTAACTTTTTGCCAGCACACTAAAGATGCAGCAGCAGTTCGAGTATGTGTCGAGCTGAAACGCTGACGAGCTGACGATAGCGTCTGTCTGCCAGTCTGCCAGTATTCTGTATTATAAAGTATAAGCAGCTTCTTTGCTTGTTTGAACATAAAAATGCGACGCTTAACATAAATTACGCGTCGTCGTGTCAGTTTCTTTTGCTGTATGTTCTTGTCTTAGTGTGTTTGTGTTTGTGTTTGTCTGCCAAGTATATTGCGATATTGCAACGTTAGTTTTGGCTACCAGCCGTCAGGTGCAAGTCAAGTTAATTGTTAAGTGTTTGCCTTGCCGCGTCGAGCTGTGCCTCGCATACGGATTAGCAGGCCAAAAAAAAAAAAACGAAGGCATGCTTTTGTTTTGTTTTTAAGCATCAAACTTTTGGCCATGTTTTTTTTATGTGCTATCGCTGCTAGCACATCTCACAAAGTTGCCGCACAGAAATTTCTGTGGCAAGCTAGAACAAAATTTTAAATAGCAACAAAAAAAAAAAAAAACGGCAAAGTGTAAATTATAATTGCATATTTTTCATATTTTCTTACTACAATTGACGCATGCAGCATACACATGCCACAAGTACTTGCAGTTTTTTTTTTTAGCTTTCATATTTTTTCTCATCTTCATTTTGCTTGCAATTTAATGAGAAATTAAACTGTCGGCACTTTTTAATGCATGCGCAATTTTCTTCGACAAGTTTTTAAATTGAAAACTATTTTTTATGCATTTTTATCTTTTATCTTAAAAAAAAAACAAAAATTAGTTGAACAAAAGGCGATTTGCAGTACTTGCTGAGCAGCTGCTATAAAATTCATTTGCATTTAGCTAAAGCTTTCAGCTTGAGTTGCGCGTCTATTGTGTTAATTGCAAAATGTTTTTTTTTTTTTTTTTTTGAAATTTTTGAAAATCAACTTCATATTATATTGTCTTATGGCAAAAGCAAGCTTTACCAATGAAATAATTTTAATAGAATTTTCACACATCTAACAGATATTCAGACTATATATTTCGATAGTTTTTAACTTCAACAAGGCAAAAAAAAAAAAATCATGCAATTTTCGTACAGCTGAGAAAACTTTTCAACACTTTTTTCTAATTTACACATATATCTTTGACCAACAATTGAAAAAGTTTTCTTGCAGTCAAGCTCATGCACCTCTCTTTTTTTTTTATATAAACATTTAATTGGAAAATGTGACAAAAAAAAAAAAAAAAAAATGTAGAAGCATAATGCTTGAGGGCTTTTCTCAAGCTTGTGCTGCTGCTGCTTGCCTATATATGGCAAAAGCAATGGACGATAAGAAGCTGCCAATTGTTGGACTCTTGTTGCCTTTGGGCTCTCACACACACTCTCTCTCACTGTGTGTATGTAGAAAATTATTTCACAGTTGAAACCATTTTCATGAAATTAGTTTTTCTTTTGGCTTTTTTTTTTTTTAGGTTTTGAGTTTTACCAATGCCAATTGCCATGAGCTTCAAGTTCTGTTGTTGTTTTCTTCTAGCCGAAAAATCTCATTTTGTGCCACCTGATTGCAGGCAAAAACTTTGGCACGTCGCGCGACAAAATGAACATGGATAAATTACCAAAAAAAAAAAAAACTTGAGTTTGCATTCACTTTGAGCTTCATTTTATTTTCAGTTAATTCAAATACAATGCGTCTACGATTAATATTTTATAATTTTGCGCACGATTTTCAATTTCTGTCAGCTAACAAACTGTAAAACAGGGCTTAGACATACTATAGACATTGAGCATCAGCGCCCTGACAATTGTATTTTCCTAGTGCTAACTAGTGAAAGTTTGGGTCGCTCTCTCTCTCTCTCTCTCATGCTGCCATTTCCCGTCTAAGAAGCAATTTCTATTTTCTTGCTGCTTTTGTCAGCACATTGCCAACGGCTACCAGACATGCATTTGAATTTTAATTCTGGCCAAATGTTTTCTTTTTTTTTTTTCAGCTTTTTTTCTTCTACTTTTCTTACTTTCTTACAAAGAGAATTTTGCATCTCAAGGTTAGGCGCAGTGAAAGACTTTCTTTTGCTTTTGTCAGGCCTAAATGTATATTTATCTGAAGTGCTTGAAAATGAATGTATAAAATTAATGAATGATTCACTTGATGTCATACAATTTCATTATGAATATTTAATTGGTCGACAAAAAAAAAAAAAAACAATTGTCGCACAATGTCAGGGCCATGGGCATCATTAACTCAAGTGATGTTATTTTTTGGGCAAAGTTCCCAACGATGTTGTCATTTTTAGCCATTTTTTTTTTGTAGCTTAAATAATTCTCTAAAAAATAGCTAAAATTATTTATAATGCTTTTTGGCTATTTGTTGCTCTAAATCTAGCTTTTAATAAATAAATAAATTAAATAATTTTCTAAAAAATAGCTAAAATTATGCATAATTATTTTTCGCTATTTCTTACTTTAAATCTAGCTTTTAATATATTTGCGCAGCACTAGTTCCCATAAGTGTCTTGTACTTGAGTTTAACACTTTTGCCTGGACTTCAAAACTGCTTCAATGCAAATTTTTGTAGTCGACAAAAATTAAAAGTTAAGCATCTGCTGATACCCTGTAATTAGCTGGAAAGTGTATGCATAGATTTTATAATTTTTTTTTAATATTAGCTTGAAGATATTTTAAAATTTTCACTTCTGCATGCAGCAATATTTACATCATATAAATATAATTAAATTTTTTATTCACTTTTTTTACAGAGTATCAACTGCTTCTCATTTAACAAAGTCTTGGCACTTGTTTAACAAGCAATTTTGTAGCATTGCCCACTTACTGTCTTACTACACAGTCAACGTTTTATGACTGCGTCCGCATCAGCATCCGTTTACTGTCTGCCTGTCGCTGCAAAACTTGGCGGATTAATTTCCCATTTGGCGTAAACTAATCCTGTAAAAATTTTGTGCTGTCTGTTCGTTGTCTAGTTTTGTGGCAAGCAAGCAGAAAAGAAAGTTTTACATGAATTTTTATTGTTTTTGTAATTGTTAAATTGCAATTGAATTTATAAACGTTGCATAATTAAAAATTAAGCAGCCGCCAATGTCAACAACTTTTACAAACTACAATTGTTAAATTTTTTGCATTTTGATCTTTTTGCTTTTTGTTTTAGCGGAAATTCAAGTCTTAAATATTTGCAAGTTTTTCGCCATGGTCAGGTATTTCTTTTGAGCAGTTTAATGAGCTGTGCATGGTGAAGTTTTTTTTTTTGTTATTAGCAGTTAGACAATGAACTTTGGCAAAATGTTTGTTATAAAGTCAAGTTAGTAAAATGCTTACAAAACTTTGCACTACAAATTATACTAATGTAGTATATTTAAAACTAAACTAAAAGAAAGAAAGACTTTTCTTACTTTCTTTCACTATTTGATGTTGATTTTCTGTTGTCTTGTATGCAGAAAAAACAACACTTGCTTAATTATTTCTCTAGTGAATTTTCTAATTTCTTTTGAGCGCAAAAGTGCAAAAGCCTTTAGTTTTTTGAAAATTTTTCGTCAGTCTATAAGTATAATGCCTGCTTATCTGCTAGCTAAATATGCAGAGAGTTGTTGTCGCTGCTGCTGCTGTTGCTGCTCAAACTAAAAACCTAAAACAACAAACAACAATTCCCATAAAGAGACACAAACCATTTGGCATTTTCATCAAGAAGATACATACGCTCAACACACACACAAACACACACATATATATATGTTGAGAGACTCATTTGCTTGACGCCGGGTGTAATGTGAATGCATGAAATGCTTCTGGCTGCAGCTCAGCTGTAAACAGAAAATTTTGCTTGATTCTCTAGCCAAATGTTGTGTGTTGGATAAACCTTAGGAGTTGGAGTATACTGCGAAAAACTATTGTCGTTGTATTTTCCACGCTAGTTTTTGTCTGTTGGCCAGCAAAATGCAAGTTTTCAAATATATCTCTGCTTCAACTGCTACTGCTGCTACTGCTGATGATGTTGTTCTTATTGTTGATGATGATGAAAGGCTGTCGCGTTTTGTCATCACATTTGTAAGCAAAAACATTTCATTTGCTAAATTAGTTTTAGCATTTTGGGAATTGCATTAACTAATGTTTTTTCTCTTATTCTTGTCATACTTTGACTAAAACTTTTATTTATATACAAAACTGAAAATTTATTTATCCACAAAAAATTTTTTTTTTTTAAAGTAAAAACTGTGACACATCACATCAGCATGTCTGTATGTATGTGTGGCAAATATAAATATGCACTTTAAACTCTGATTAAAATGGCATTTAATTAAGATTAAAATTTATGCAGAGCTCATCGACAAAATCGAGGCAAAAAAAAAAATTGAAAAATAAAGCGAAAAATGAAAAATATAATATGTGAAAATGTGAAAATGTGAAATTGTGAAATAACAAGCTAAAAGTGTTTTTAAATGCATTTTGGTTGCAAAAATATTTTTTTGTAAAATTTCATTTCTACGCCACGCCTTCCCCCCCAGAGCGCCTGATATGTATGGCCTCGACAGGCTTTACGCCTTACGAAGCCTTGTCTCTCGGCAACGAGGTTAAACGAGCAACATTGTATGCACGATTCCAAAGGGGAGTAGGGGTTGGGGGGGTGGTGAAGGCAATGAGTAAAGATGTGGGCGAGGGCCATGTCAAAACGACCGACGAATGAGACGACGAGCTGTACCGTATAACAACGTCTCGGTTCCCTCAGTTGTGTATATAGCGAGCAATGTAGGCGACATGAAATGCCCGTCGTTGGTTGGCTGACACGACATGGAGCCTATGTAAACGACGCACGCACCCGTCGTGTACATTGCCAATGTGTACGTTAGTGTGTGTGTGTGTGTCAGTGTGTTTATATGAGCTTATGTGTATGTAGGTGACATGTACTAACAACAACAAGAATCATTGCATGGGCAATGCATGGCAAATGGTTAAAGGTAGCGGAGTAAAAGCCAAATCTCTGTAGGGAGCCAAGTATAGGGGAAATTTACGCCAAACATGTTGCAATGGGAGGAGTTTGGTAATGTTCGACTAACTCTGCGCTACGACTACGACTACCACACGACTGTTTTTGCATTTACTGTTAAGCAATAATAGTTTAAACAATTTGTAAAGACAATGAAATGTGACAGCAAATTGTAAACATAAAAAATAAATATTTATTAATTTTATTTTTTATATTTGCATTGTAGAAAATGTGCAGAAAGTGTAAATTAATTTTAAAAAATTTTTGTTTATGAGGAAAAAAGAAATAATTTCAAAAAAAAATTTATACAATTTTATAAAATGTAAAAATAATAAATTAACGTTAAAAATATATATTTATTATGGAAAAAAAACTTGAATAAATTAATAAAAAAATATTTTTATAAATTTTTAGATATATGAAAAATATAATATAAAACATAAAAAAAATATAATAATATAATAATAATAATTATAAAGTAATAAAAAAATAATAAGAAATATTTTTAAGTATATTAGAAATATAATAAAATATGAAAAATATAATAATAAATATAAAGTTATAAAAAAATAATGAGAAATATTTTTAATTGTTTTTTAAATATATGAAAAATATAAAAAAAAAATATAATAATATAATAATAATTATAAAGTGATAAAAAAATAATAAGAAATATTTTTAACAAATTTTAAATATATGATAAATATAATATAAAATATAAAAAAAATATAATAATATAATAATAAATATAAACTGATAAAAAATTGTAAGAAAATTTTAAATATATGAGAAATATAATATAAAATATAAAAAAAAAATAAGAAATAATTTTAAATTTTTTTAAATATATGAAAAATATAATATAAATATAACATAAAAATAAATTAGTAATAAAAAATTATAAGAAATAATTTAAATTTTTTTTTAAATATATGAGAAATATAATATAATATATATTAATAATAAATTAGTAATAAAAAATTAAGAATAAATATTTTTAAAAAATTTTAAATATATGAAAAATTTAAAATAATAAAATAATAATAAAATAAGAAATTTATTTTGAAATAGTTAAAAATGCAGATAAATTTTAATTATCATATTTTAATATTGTAAACCTTGCTGAAAATTACTTTAAATGAATTGAAATTTCAATAAATATAAAATGTATAATTTCATAATAATAGAAAGAAAAGAAAAAACAATTTTTCACAATTTATTAAAATTTTGTTAAAATTTATTATCATTATTATATTATATTATATTTTATTATATTATATTATAAATTTATATATTTATTATATTTATATATATTATATTATATATTTATTATACTTATTATAATTTTGAACTTGATTTTTGAAATTTATATAAATATTTTTTTTTGTTATATAAAATTTTATATATATATTTCTCTATAAAATTATTTGTATTTTAAATATTTATAAAAAATATATAAAAAATATATATAAAAATATAATAAAATTTTTCAATAAAAATAATTTTCTATGTTTCTTAGTTATTTATATACTGCTAAAAATATTAATAAAATTTATTAAAGTATTTTATTTACATTTATTTTTAAACAAGCGAAAATCAATTTAGAAATGTGAATAAAAAAATAAAAAAAAATTTTGCATTAGTCGCTGCTTAGATTAGAAATGTTTTTTTTTTTTGTTAAAGTGCTATTGGCTGACATTTTGTTTTGTTGTATTTTGTACATTGAAATTGATGCGTTTATTCATTGGCAATATATGGTAAAAGTGACCTGCCCCAAAAAGCATGCAGCAGCGTTTTAATAGCTTTTAAGTGTACGCCTAACAATTAAAACGAATATTACGAGCAGTACAACGAGTAGTTCGAACATTTCATTCGTTGTCCAAAAAACCGAAAACTATGCTGCATGTATAGGTGCTGCAATACACACACACATAGACACATATACATTTATGTAGTTGCGTAGGTGGAGCACCGACGACTTATGTAAGAATTATTATTATTTTTTTTTTGTTATTTATTTTTTGTTGTTGTTGTTGTAGAAAAGGAAATGTGTTTTTGTTGTTTGTGGTTTTTGGCGGGGTAATGGCAGAGCGAGATAGCTGCAATTGCAATGCAACATGTTTGATGTGGCATGCTGCAGGGCGCCAACATTAAGTGAACTATAGACGAGTTTGTGCAGTTTTGCTGTTGTAAACAGCGCAGGCGACTTTTTCACTTTACAGTCATTGAGAGAGAGAGTGAGCATTGAAAGAGAGAGAGAGAGAGCTTGCTATCAAATGCCGGCCACGTGACATTGTTGCATTTCCTGTTTATCATATACATGTCTATGTCTATGTGTGTTTGTGTGTGTGTACCTGCTGATAAGCAACGCAACGAAGCTATTAATCAAAACAAAATCAAAAAATGCGCGTCTCTTTTATAGCGTGAGAGAAACACGTGCCGTACATTTAACATTGCCAATATAACATTGCACTGTTAACACTTTCAGTTGACAACAAAAGCAATAACAGTTAACTAAACTATATTATATATATATATATATTATATAGTCATGTTCAAATGTTCTGAAAATAGAATTCATTTCTCATTAAATACAATCGACACGTTTCAACAAAAATTAGCATATTACATAAGCTCAAAAGCAGAAGAAAAAAAAAAAAAAAAACACAGTTGAACTTCAGCTATATATATTTGTAGTCTATGCGTTTTGGCCTTGAAATGAAATTAGCATCATGTAGTTTACCCCCAGCTCAAAAGGGGGAAGACCAATGCATTAAGTCAATTGCTTGAGCAATCGTTTACTCATTTCCTTAGTCTCTAGATACCAGACACCAGTAGTTGCCAGTTGTTAGTCTTTTGGCCAGCACAATTCTCTATGGGTTGACGGCAAAATTGTTGCTGTTGCTAAGCCCGTTAAGCGATTGCTGTCGCTGTCAACTTTGGTTTTACTTGCTCATTCCACATATTTTTTTTCTATATCTTGCTCGTGTTTGCTTAACACTTGGCACACGCACACGCTACAAAAATCAAGCAGTGCAGCGCATATATATATATATATAGAGATATATAGAAATGTCCTTGTACTTTTACATAATAAAACCGAAGTCAATGCCGAAGCCGGTGGCAATAAAATAAAAAAATAAAAGCACGCTAAGAAACGAAACGCATGATGATGATGTTGCTGTTGTTGCTATTGTCGCCTGCAGTTTTATCCTGCAGCTGTTAATAACAGCGCGCTGTTAGCTGCCTTTGACTGATAAGAGCCGGCAAAATGCATGAGAGAGCACGCTCTCTGGCTTGCTATGCTGCTCTCTCTGCTTCAAGCTAATGTCTGTCTCTCTCTCTCACTCTTGCTGCTCAGCTGCTGTAAAGCTGCAACTGTAAAGCTGCCCTGTAGTTGCGTGGCACTAAGCCAACAACACAGCAGCAGCAGCAGTCGCAGCAGGTCGCAGCAGCAGCAACATTTCTATTATATGTGGGCCAGAAATCGTTGCCTTTCAACGTGTGGGTTGCAACGTCAACGACTGCGCTGCCTCTGCTCCGTGGTGTGCTTTGCAACTACAACTAGATGCTACAACGGCGCATGGTGTTGGCATTATGCAGCAGGCATTATGGAGGTAAGCTGATGGTGGTCTGCTGCTACACAACCCTTGACCAAGACATAACTTCGTGTCGTATTATAGTGTTCGTATAGTCGTGCATTATGTACATATCGACGACACAACGACACATGCATATTGTGCCCAGTGTTTTGTCAATGTATTTGTTGTATATTGCTGCTACTGCTACTGCTACTGCTGCTGTCGCTGCTTCCTTTTTTTGACAGCGGTTGCAACAATCGCAGTTTGCACATTTACCAGCATTCAGTTGTACGCGGCGGCTCCTTCAGTAAGGACGCACTGCAAGAATAACAAAAATCCTTTCAGTTGCCAGCCAAAGTTAGTCATCAACTTAAGTTAGTTTTGTTACCATAGTTAACTTGAACAGTTGCAGTGTAAAAAATAAACTTGTAAAAAAAAATAGAAAATTGAAAAAAAAAAATAAAAAATATTAATAAAAAATATATAAACAATTATTTAATGCCATAAAAAAAAAATAAAAATAATAATATAGAGCTGCAAGACTTTTCGTAGCCGGCAAAAAAAAAAACCGGCGCTGTAAACAGTTTACAGCGCGCACAATTACATAAATGCTAAGGCGCTGTAAATAACAGACGATTGAGTTGTTAAGCGCATTGGGCCGCCAAACTATTAGTTTAAGTTTAGTTGGCAGCCAGCAGGCCAACTCGGGCATGCAAATCAAAGTTGGCTAATTGGCGTCGCCTCTTCATCTATTCATGCATGCAACATTCTTAACGCGCCATCGGCATGCAGCAAATTGCAGTTTAAGATCATTTCTAATTATATTTATTTTTTATATTTTTTTTTGGTGCCACGTGAAAAACTTCTTTCAGTAAATTGATTTACATTTTTTTTTCATATATTTATTTATATTTTTTCTTTTCTTCTTAATATTGTTAGTGCGGCAAACAAGACGTGTAATTTATGTAGCCTTTCGTGCTTAGTGAACATTACGTCGAGATATCAAAGAACATCACTAAAAAAAAAGAAAATATAAAATAAAAGCAAAAAAAAAAAACAACTATTTATTAAGTAGATGTTGTTGCCAGTTTGTGGCGTTTTCCAAGTGCATTTTTATTAAAGTCAACAAGTTGCTGCAAAAAAAAAAAAATAACATAGAACGAACGTTGCACACAGGTAAGTTTCATATGTCAAAGCCACAAAAACCATTTTTTTTTTTTCTTACCTCTCTTCATATACTATTATTATTATTACATGTTGCCATTAAATTTAAGTGTTCATAATATCAATCATATCGGTTGAGCTTTACCTCAAAAAGTGGTTCTAGCTTCAAGTGTTCCACTTTAGACTTTAATCAAGATTCGTGTAGAAAATTATGAATGAAAATTTCATTAAATATGAGAAGAGAAAAAAAATACTATGTATGGGACTTGATGTATGACTTGCAAGTGAAGATCGTGATAACATTTTTTTACTTTTATGCATATAAAATGAATTTAAAATGCACAAAGAAGAAAGCGTACAATTTTGTTTTAACAATTTTAAGTCTAAAAAAATTTCTTCGAAATTTATTTATTAAAAAAAAAAAAAAAAAATGTTGAAAAGAACAAAAAATAGTAAAAATTGTTAAAAATAATTTCAAGTCGTAAAAATAATGTACATTGCTTAGCAATATTGTTTAATTAAAGAAAAAGTGTATTTCAACTAATAATAAAATTTTATAAAATTATTTTTAGATTTTTGCTTGTTAATTTTATATTTTTTTTTAAATTTTAATTTCAATAAATAAAAATTTGAAAAATTATATAATTTTAATAATACTGATATATAAATATTATATATATTTTTCACTGTTGTTTATTTTTATTGTTAATTTAAATGAAAAAAAACACGTTGAAAATTATAGAAGATTTTTAATTTTGATATAGAAATATTATTTTTATATTTTATTTCTTACTGTTACTTATTTTTAATTTTAATTTAAATGAAAAAAAAAACTTAAGCAATTTTATAAGATTAATACTTTTAATATATAAATATGATGTGTATTTTTTTTTGTCGTAAATGTTTAATTTTAATTTAAATAAAAAAAAAAAATTTAAACAATTATATTAGATTAATAATTTAAATATATTAATATGATTTGCATATTTTTTTATTGTCGTAAATTTTTAATAAAATTAAATAAATAAATAAATTAAATAAAATTAAATTTTTATATTTTTTTCTCATAGTTGTATATTTTTAATTTTATTTTAAATAAAAAAAAAAAATAAAAAAAATTAAAAAAGATTTTTTAAAAATTTTTTTGTGCAAAATTTTGTCAATTGCCAAAAATAATATATATTTATTTATTTAAATTAAAATATATTTTTATACATTTTATTTATATTTTATTATATTTTTGTTTTTTTGACTAATAAATTTTTATCATTTATAATTTTTTCGAAAAATGATAAATTAACTAAATGAAATTTATTTAGAATAATAAAATATATAAATGTTGAACTCTGACATATTTCAACAATAAAACTCACTTCATTTGCAGCAGGCCATAAATATTAATTTGAAAATTTTTAACACAGATTTTTGCATAGAAATTCTTGAAATTTAAATATCTAAAAGCATTTTTTTTCTGCAATTCTTTTTGTGCATATTTGTTAATTTAGTTGAGCAAAGCAAAAGCTATAAATCATGCAGAAAATAAATAGAGAAATAAATGTTAAATTACAATATTGGGAGAAAAATTTAGTGAGCAAGGCTACTCTTAGAAATATTTTCCACATAATTGCAATTAGTTTTATCGTTTTGTAAAATTCGAGTAATCAAAACATTTTTACAAGCGTTCGTTTCAATTTTAATACAAAACTTTTAATCCGTCGCCTTGGTTTGTTTACACGAATTGCCAAAACGCCTCAGCCACAAAAACAAAAGAAACGACAATAAATGAAAACATAAATGAAAACAATAGACAAGGGACGGGTGACGGCTGACTGATGACGGGGGAAAGTGGCAAAAAAAAAAAGAAAAAAAAAACAAAGAAAAAACAAAAACAATTTTTGCATATTTACACAAGACAATTTACACACTGAAATCCAGACTGCAACTGAAGCTGGGCATGAGCAAGAGTATTTAGTGACAGCGTGAAGAGGGATGAGGCAACTGTCTGTCTGTCTGTCCGCCTGTCTATCTATTTGTAAACTCTATGAGTGAGTGAGTGTCGAGGTTATTTTGTAAATTGTGTGTAAGCCAAACTGCTGCTGCTGCTACTGCTTGCTGTTGCTGCTGTTGCCTGCTGAACATAGAGAAATCGTTGGAAAAGTCCAACAAGTTAGCAGGCGTGTGGCAGAATGTTGCATAGACTGAGTAATGTAGGTGGCATGAGGGCACAAGCGTGTGGCAAATGGAAAAACGGCAAGCCGACAAGGACAAGCAAAAGTGTCGGCAACGTTGCAGTTACAGTTTGTTGTTGTTAAAGTTGTTGCAGTTGTTGTTGCTCTGTGGTTGCCAGTTAGGCCAGATCGAGTGTTGCAAGTAAACATATATATACACAAGTATGTAGAATGTCTATGTATGTGTGTGTGTGTGTGTGTGTGTATAGAGTAACTACGATATATGTTTGTTTTTGTTGTTTGTACAACACTGGCAGCAGGCAGGGTCATAACATACGGAAGTAATTCGATTTTCTCTCTATGTGTGTGTGTGTGTGTGTGCATGTGGCATGTTGATGATGAGCCTATGACATTGTTGTTCAACTCAGAGACAGATAAACAGACAAACAGACAATGAGACAGACAGACAGATAGTCAAATAAACAGTCAAACAAAGATTACAAACTGCCTGAACAAATCGGAACTATGACACAGCTGTCAGATTGCATTCACATGTTGCAGCAAAACATCATTTCATATTTTTCATATAATAATTATAATAATAATAATCTTAAATTTCCGTTGCATAAACATTAACATCAACATCAATTTCATGTAAATGTCATTGTAATAATTTATGGAAATATTTTATGTATGCATAATGACAAATTATGCGAATCACTAATAATGTCAGATAAATTATAACTAATATAATTTAGTGCAATTTACAGTTATTACTGTTTTTACAAATTATTATTTAGTTGTTAATGTTTTTCATTATTTTTTTTTCACATGCATTTTAACATTTATTTTGTCATTAGAATTTAGAATTTGTAGCGAAATTTAATTGCGCGACTTTGATTAATGCGTCTATAAAAGTATAAATATATTATACAAAATGTATAATAAAATTTTTAAATATTTATAGACGAAACATATTTTCTCTTTCTTTCATGTTATTAAAAAAAAAATGATAATAATTTTTTTAATGACGTAAAAGAAGTAGAAAAATTGTTACCATATTTCGTCTATAAATATTTGGAAATAATATTATAAATTTATTTGCAAATAATAAATAAATTCAAAATGATTTATTAAATTTTTTTTTGTTTGTGTATTAAATAAATATTTAAAAATATTTAAATTTCGTCTGTAATTATTTAAACATTATTTTATAAATTTAATTTGCAAACAATAATTAAATTCACAATGATTTATTACATTTTTTTTCTTTGTGTATTAAATAAATATTTAAATATATTTAAATTTTGTCTATAAATATTTAAAAATTATTTTATAAATTTATTTGTAAATAATAAATAAATTAACAATAATTTATTACATTTTTTTTGTGTATTAAATAAATATATATTTTAAAATTAGTATTTAGAATTTGAAGCAAAATTTAAATTGCGCAACTTTGATTAATGCGTCTATAAAAATATCAATATATTAAAAAAAATTTATAATAAAATTTTTAAATATTTATAGATGAAAAAATTGTTCTCTTTCTTTCGTGTCGTTAAAAAAAATGTATAATAATTTTTTTAATGACATAAAAAATGTAGAAAAATTGTTACTATATTTCGTCTATAAATATTTAAAAATTATTTTATAAATTTATTTGTAAATAATAAATAAATTCACAATGATTTATTACATATTTTTTTGTTTGTGTATTAAATAAATATTTAAATATTTAAAAATATTTAAATTTTGTCTATAAATATTTAAAAATTATTTTATAAATTTATTTGCAAATAATAAATAAATTCACAATGATTTATTACATATATATATATATTTTTTTTGTTTATGTATTAAATATATATTTAAACGAAAGCTTAAGAAAATGACGAAAATGAGAGAAAAAAAAAAATTTGTTAAATATTTGCATATATTTGCTCAATGCAAAAAGCAAATAAAATTGCTGTAAAAAAAATTATTTCTACATATTTATTTATTTATTTATTTATTTAAAGAATTTTTTACAAAAAGCGACATGTGACATGACAAATTATTTTATTAAAATTATTTAAGAATATTTGACAGTTTATCTAAGTAAAGCAAGAAAATTTTCTAGTTTAATTTTTTTTTTTTTTTTTATTTTTTTTGTAAAATATTTTCGCAAAGTAAAAACAATTATTAAGCTGACCACAAAATTGCTTAACGAATTTTACAGTCTCAATTTGGCCCAAAGATGAATTGAATAAAATATTTTGATGCCATGTTAAGTGTTGTATATATTTGTCTATTTTGGCCTTTTTACAAGCTGTCTGACAGGCAGACATAGAGACAGACTAAGACTAAGAGATAGACAGATGATACTGTTGAGCTGCCAATTAAGATAGATAAAATGTAGCTGTTACGTAAGCTATGACTTTTGCCATCTAATTGCTGCAATTGAAAAATGAATGAAAAGTGTTTTTTTTTTTTACTATTTACACTTCCAAATACACCTAAAAAATAAATAAAAAAAAAAAAAATACATGCAAAGTACTAATAAAATGACTTGAAAAGTAAAATGTAAAATTTTTGCAAATTGAACAAATTGCTGTACGAGTATTTAATACCTTTGGGGGGGCATTTTTATTAGGCTTGTGGTTCAATGTGTGCCTGTGTGTGTTGCAAGCTTTTATATATTTTTTTTGTTGTGTGTTCAACATTTCCATCAATATCTAATTACATTACAATCCACAAATGCCAAAAGTTGTACAAATCTAATAAATAATTCAAAATCTATATATATATATATTTTTTTTTTTTTTTATATATGTAAGTTTTGGTTGGGAAAAATGTCAATTTAAATATGCCTTAAAGGCTGCAACAGTAGCAGTAACAGTCCATTAAGTTTTACTAACGTTACCTGTGGTTAGCTTCAAGCTTTGGGCGATTAGTTATTTGTTCTTCTATGTGTATGTGTATGTGTGTGTGACTGTCTGTTGGTTATTTACACCTTGCTGTGTAACTATGCTTGATCCAATTTGATGCATTTTAAGCTAGTCACTGGCCACGTGTTTGGCTTTAAGCTGTTAGCTGCCCAGCAGACATATATATATATAGTTTATACACTTATTCCTCTCTAACACACTTCATTTCCCTTCTATTAAACTAAACCCTTGCATGTGTGAAGAGACACAAGGCAATGGCAAGCAAAGTGCATTTTATTTTATGCTTTCGGCCTGCATGTCTCCTGGCCTTAACTGCATGTCCTTGGTAATGTCTCTCTCTCTCTCTGTCACTCTGCCCTATAGCCATTATCCACTTTACGCCTTCTTCATCCCTACTTTTGCCTATGGCATGTGTTGGCTTGAATTGCGTTTGGTGTCTGTTTAAAATGATAACGTTTGAGAATGTTGGCGGTCTTCGAGCTAAAGACAAATGTGTGCTATTGAGGCGTGAAAATATTCCACTATAAATACACTCATGAAACGAACGAGAGAATCACGTTTTAAAGCTTTTCTCTAATTTTCTGTATCAAAAAGTGTGAAATGTTAGTTTTTAGTTTATTTATGGCTTTCGTTTTGGCTTTGGCTTTGCCTTTGCTTTTGCCTTTAGCTTAGCATTAAATAGAATTGGCAAAGAATATCAGCTAGTATAACTAATGCCAAGTGCGAACAAGACTTGAACAGCATAGAAGTAAAAGCGAAAACAACAAACAATTTTTTTTTTTTTTTTTTTTTTGTAATTTAATTTTTTTTTTTTTTTTCGTCTAGTTTAAATAGCAATTTGACTGTCAGCCAAAAAATCAGTCAAAACAAAAACTTTGAAAACTCTTTGCGGTCGAATATGACTGTAAAAATGTTGAGAACGAAAGAAAGTTACGCAAACTAAAATCGATAGAAAATAATAGATTTTTTTTTTTTTTTTTTCTCCCCCTTAAAGATTGATGATTTTTAATTCGCTATGCAAATTGTTTTGCTTTGAATTTTATGCTATAGATGTCAATATTTATTAATTAAATTAACAGTAAACTTTATTTATACACTTGCCAAGGGTATATACGTTCTTAGCTGAAACTTGTAATATTCAGAAAAATTATTTAAAAATATAAATTGCATTTCCAAACAACTTACGGTATAAATATAAAAATCGATTAGCTTCATCAACTTCCGTTAACTTAAGCTTGTAGTAAAATTTTATGCTTACTGCATAAAAAAAAGGCTAAAAGCAAAACAAAAAACAAAAGAATTGGCAAGCATTGCACACTGACTTTCCGTCGTCCTGTCTTCCCATCTTCCCATCTTGGTTCTTCTTTCCCTTCCGCTGTACGTTGCAGTGCAGTGTCGGCAGCCAGCGACAAAATGCCAGTAAATGACAGTAAGTAAATGTAAAATAAAAAGAAAAGTGAAATAAAAAAAGTAAGGTTATCCTTGGCGAACCGAAGATTTCATACGCTTGCAGTCTTTGAGCAACATTTTTCATACAAAAACTTAATTTTCGACCGATTATTTTTATGGCAGCTATATGATATAGTGTTCCGATTTTGATCTAATTTATATGAGACGTTTATGTTGTCACTAAACACAAATCCTATAAGTTTTAGCTAGATATCTTAATAATCCAAATAATTTTTTATACAAAAACCGAATTTTCTGCAAATTGTTCCTATGACAGCTATATGATATAGTGTTTCGATTTTGACCAAATTTATATGAGATGTTTATGTTGTCACTAAACACAAATCCTATAAGTTTTAGCTAGATATCTTAATAATCAAAAGAGTTTTTTATACAAAAACTTAATTTTCGACCGACCGTTCCTATGGCAGCTATATAATATAGTTGTCCGATTTTAACCAAATTTACATGAGGCGTGTAAGATGTCACTAAACTCAAATCCTGTAAGTTTCAGCCGTATAACTTAACAAACAAAAAACTTTCTGATATAAAAACTCAATTTTCGAGTGATTGTTCCTATGACAGCTATATGATATAGTTGTCCGATGTGGACCAAAATTTATATGAGACGTTTATGTTGTCACTAAACACAAAACCAAAAAGTTTTAGCTAGATATTTTAATAATAAAAATAGTTTTTTATACAAAAACTTAATTTTCGACCGATCGTTTCTATGGCAGCTATATGATATAGTTGTCCGATTTTAACCAAATTTATATGAGGCGTGTAAGATGTCACTAAACTCGAATCCTGTGAGTTATAGCCTAATTTATTAACAAACAAAGAAAAAACATCAGTTAGGGACAATTGGTCCTATGGCAGCTATACGATATAGTGGTCCGATCAGGCTAATTTCGACTTATATACAGCTTATAGGCATAGGTAGTATGTGTAGCAAATTTCATTGAGTTAGTTTTAAAGTTGAGAAACTAGTTTGGGTAGAAATAGACGAGCAGACGAACAGTCAGACGGACGGATAAATTCTCCTGCTTTTCAAGAATAAATTTACTTTCTTGGATCTGCCATGCCACCTAAGGGAAGTTACAAACTACTGTATATAATTAATATATTCTCTGCAAGGGTATTAAAAAAAAGGAAGAACAACAAAAAAAAAAGAGAGCCCGAAATGTCGACCCAATTTTCAGATTCGTAGTTTTCATTAACCGAAACGCCAGACGATTGAGGTAGTACTATAGATACTATGCATAGCTATGGGAGGGGGCCAAGCATGGTGAATTGTAAAGCATTACAGTTACAGCAGAGACTGTCGCGAGACTGTCAACAAATACTGCATCGAAATGCCAGTAATAACAACAACAACAACAACAATGACAGTAAAAACTGTGCATGTCTGCTGCTGCTTGCTGGCTGCATGTCTGCTGCTTGCTGGTTGCACTGTAAGTTCCGTTGTTCTTCGAGACTTTTCTCTTTTATATGATTGTATCTGTGTCTTTTGTGCATTGTTTGGCTGCAACGAGTATTTATATAGTGCTTGTGCTTACATCAGATTGACTTTAAAGATTTTATGTATTAATTCTTAGCTTACCTTATTTTTTTTTTCTTTTTTTTTATTGACCAAATTTAAAGCGGATCCCTTTGTAGTTGGAAAATCAATTGAAAGTTCTTTTAACAAGGAAATTAAATGTCATCGAAATGGTAAAATGGCAAAATGCCTGGAAGACTTCAATGTTCAAATGTTCAAATGTTCAATGTTGAAGTTTTCAAGTGTTTGTCATTTGCAATTAATTTTCTTTTGACCAGGTTTTCCGCTAGTCCGTTTTTGGGCAATGTTTTGGCATTTTCTATTAGTTTTCTTTTTACTCGTCTTTTTCTCTTCATCAAAGCAAATGCCAAAAATTTTGATGTTGTTTTTGTTGTTTGACCAAAAATGCTAGCAAAATAATTTCCTCATATATTTGGAGTAGTTTATGTTTTGGCTAAAAACGTATGGCCAAAAAATGACTAAAAGCCAACTGAATTTTTAATTAGTGCAAAATTTAATGCAATTACGTTGTACGATGTATGTATCATCAGTTTTATCTTTATGGATCGGTTATCGTTATCGAGAAGTGTTTCTTCTTCTGTTAAGCAACAACAAAAACGACAAAAAAATGAAAAAAAAAACAAAAATTTTTTTTTTTTTGGCTTTTTACTTTTTGAATGCGAGACAGGAAAAGTGTAGCCAATGCTTACATGTCATGGCGTGGCCTAGACTGGCCTGGCCACGTTTTGGCCATTTATTCTGTGCCTGTGCCACTGCCACTGCCTTAGCCATGTTTGCTTATGTAAGCCAGGCACAGGAAGCAGTCTGCTGCTTTAGCTTTAGCTTCTCTTCCTGCTACTGCTTACTGATACTGCGACTGCTACTGCTGCTGCTGGCATATGCTAATGCTAGGTTCTGTTACTACGACTCTTTTTTTTTTTTGTTTGTTGCAACAACTGGCTAAATATGTATGCCAAATGTGATTTGCATATAACGTTCCACTTGGTTTGCTCGCTGCTCGGCAGCTGGCGACCGGGGCGACGGAGGCATAGTGGCCGTAAGGGGCTCAGGACTTTTGGTATGCCTTTTAGCTGGTTGACTATACGTTACGATTTTCGCACAGTATTGGCAAAATAGAAAACAGAAGACTATGTGCTGCACTTTATGCCATACTCAGGTATGTTTACCTTCACTCTTTCTCTCACACTCTCACTGTCTAGTTATTTGTCAGTTTTGATAGACATACGAACTTTTGATTGCTGCTGACTTGCACACTGTTGAGCATTAGTTATGACACTCGTAATCCATGTACGATTTGACACTAGTATTTGTACTTTTGATTTGATTTACATGAAAATTAGCTAAACATTTCATACTGCAGCAGCAAAGGCTTAACTCATTAAAATGCTAAAATCTTACAGCGTATGCATAAAATTAAAATTTCATACAATAAAATTTATGCATTTTGACCGTGCGTGAAATTTGTATTCGATCACAAAAACTTATGATGAGTGAAAGTAGCCAATTGGCAAGTTGTATGCCAATCTCTAAATCGTATACATGAGCGTCTCTTGTCATGCAGCAATGCCAGCAAATACACAGATACACAGATATATATATGTATGTATATATGACTCGTTCATCTGTTTGTGATGCAGCTTAAAAGGCATTGCCGGAATAAGTTTGTGTTGCCCAAGAATTTCTCCTTTTTGGCCAAGTTGTACGATAAATCTCGACCAAAAGTTGTGCACAGTAAGATGAGCAAGAACAGTAGGCGGGGCACCAACAGATTGTGTAAAATATGCACTGCTTTGAGGCACAAGTGTACAAATGCACAAGAGCACAAGGCAACAGCCAGCAATTCACCCATCACCCATCACCAGTCACCAGTCACTAGTCACCAAGTACCAAGTACATAGAACTCTAGAACCACCAAGCACTTGAGGCTGACAAAACGCCACAAAGCGCATTATGATGATAATGATCATCATCATCAACATGAACATTGTTATGCCAGTTGGAATTCTATACACAGCATTTGCGACTATGAAAAGAGTAAAAAGGATGCTCAATGTTTTTTTTTTGGCAAGCCCTTTATAGTTGCTCTAGAGAGTATAATGCACAAAATGTAAAATGAACGAGCCAATAAGTGCTGCTAAACTTGGCAATTATCCATTGTTTTAAAATAAACTTCATTTCGTTCCAATAACCATAAAAAAAAATAAATATGAAAAATTATTGAAAAATTATAAAATAATCAACACATCGCGATAAGGAAAAATCTATTTGCAAAATAATAAATAACAAATATAAAGACTAATTGAATATTTGAGTATAGAAAACGAAGAATGAATAATGAATAGTTAATGTATGGCCGAAATAAAATTAAAGAAATTTCTGTAAAATATTTGAAATTCACTTAAAATCTTAAAAATAAAATTATAATTAGTATTTTGGAATTATTTTAAATTAACATAAAATATTTTTTAATTTTTACAAAATAATATAAAATATTTTTTAATTATTTTCAAAATATTACAAATTGATATAAAACATTTTTTAAATTTATAAAATTTTAATTAATATTTTTTAAACATATAAAATTAGCACAAAATATATTTAAAAAATTATAAATTAATATAAAATATTTTTTAAATATATAAAATTATAATTAATATTTTTTAATTACACAAATTATATTTTAAAAATAATAAATTAATATAAAATATGTTTTAAATATATAAAATTATAATTATTATTTATTAAATATTTAAAATTAGAACAAAATATTTTTTAAGAATTACAAATTCTTATAAAATATTTTTTAAATTTATAATGAATATTTTTGAAATATTTTATAATAACATAAAATATATTTCTCAAATATATAATATTATGATTAATATTTTTAAATTATTTTAAAATTGATATAAAATATTTTTTAAATATTACAAATTGATATAAAATATTTTTTAAATATTTTAAAATATCATAAAATATTTTTCAAATAAATAGAATTATATCAAATATTTTTAAAATAACATAAAATACTCTTCAAATATATAAAAATATAAATAATATTTTTAGAAAAATTTTAAATTAACAGAAAATATTTTTTAAATATTACAAATATTTAAACATAAAATATTTTTTAAATATTTTAAAATAACATTAAATATTTTTCAAATAAATACAATTATATCAAATATTTTTCAAATAACATAAAATATTTTTAAAATATATAAAAATATAAATAATATTTTTAGAAAAATTTTAAATTAACAGAAAATATTTTTTAAATATTACAAATTGATATAAAATATTTTTTATTTATTTTTAAAATATTTCAAATTAACATAAAATATTTTTTTTTTAAATATTTGTAATTATAAAAATATTTCTAATTTATTTATAAAAATTTTAAATTAATATAAAATATTTTTAAATCAATTATTTTAGTTTAAAAATAAAAAATTATTTCTAAAATTATGTAAAATGCTTTCAACGATTTTAACCATAGTAAAATTTTATACAAAATTTATTTAGAAAATTTTTAAAAGTGTCTTTATATACGACCAGTCTTAATTGTAGTTAGTTAAATGTTGAAAAAGCTTTTAAGTCGAAATCAAGAAGCAATAAGTCATGAAAAACAAAAATGTATACTAAAAGCTATTTATTTATTTGTTTCACTCTGAGACTAATTATGAAAAATGTGCCCAGCCGTATCGAAGAAAACAAAAATAAAAAAAAAAAACAAAAAATATAAAAAAGGTTTCTTAAAGTTTTCAGGTTTCAGCTAAAATAATATATTGTAGTTTCTTTTGCGTGCATTGCATTTCAATAAATCAGCTGAGAGTCAAGCTGTAAATTCGGGCCAAAAACTCTGCTTGTATAGTTAAGGTTTTTGGCCCTTTTAAAGAGCGAGAAAGAGTGAGAGGGGCAGAGGCATAGTTGCATAGGACGAGGCCAGTTTACAGTAAGTTTTATTGGTATTTGCCGTTCGGGTGTTTTGTGCCGGCACCGACTGTTGCCCACTGTAAACAGTACGGCAGGCAATGCAATTCGATTTTCTGCTATTTCCTATGCCAAAAAAAAAAACAAAAAAAAAAGAATGAAGTTTTGGGCAATGGCAACAACAACAACAACAACATACTTACTGCATGCACAGTTGGTATTGCAAAGTAGCAAGGGTAAGGTCGGGCGTGTGGTTGCCGCATGTTGCCGCTGGGATTGAGAGTAAGGGACCATAAACACGTGATAAAAGCTTTACTTGCAATTTTAACTTTACAGTCGAGTGTAACAAGAGCAATACGGGATTACTTCACGACAACAGCAACAACAATAACATTTGCAGCACAACACAAATCCAAATACTGAGTCAGTAAATGTCTCTCTCTGTGTGTGTATGTGTGTTTATGTGCGGCAGAGTGGCACCAAACGCTGCTGGGTGTATGTGATGCGTCTCATCGCTGCCAATGCCAAGGCAGTCAGTTACGACTGTAAGTCAGTTAGTCAGACAGACAGACAGACAGTTAGACTGACAAGCAGTCATACAAACTGATTGTCTGTCTGTCTCTTTGTCTGTATCAACAGTGCGTCTGTCTCTCTCTTTCTCACTCTCTGTCTGTCCTAAGCGTCCTCTTTGTGTATTGTGCCATCTACTTACGAGCTTCGTTGGCGCTGAGAGTTGTTTAACCGTCTGTGTGTGTCGTGGGTCATTTGGACTTGGCTTTTTCTCCCTTTTTTTTTCTTTTGGTTTTTGGAGAAAGGGTTAAACGGGGTATATGAAGTTTGTATAAATGTTTGTTGCAGTCAGTCTGTGGTAGTGGTAAATTTTGTATATATTTATGATTTATCTGTTGTGATTTTAGAAATTATAACTTAAAGATTTATGCTGAGATTTTGCATGGGTTACGGTTTATAATATAGTCATCCTATAGTCCTATACAATGCTCCATTTGGATTGAGTGCCGGGTATTTTATAGTCGACTGTAATATATAATACTTTACTATCTTTAAAAGGCAGAGAACTTCTTTTTCTTTATGTACCTCTCTATGATTCTCTCGTTGTCCTACCTCTCTCTCTCCCTCTGTCACAATCTGTCACCCTCTGTCTTCCTATGTCTCCCTCCGTCTTTCTCTGTCGTCCTCTATCCCCCTTTTCTCCTTCTTTCTTCCTCTACTTCCTTCTATTTTCATCTCTCTTCCTCTGATTTATCTGTTGTGATTTTAGAAATTATAACTTAAAGATTTATGCTGGGATTTTGCATGGGTTACTGTTTATAATATAGTTATCCTATAATCCTATAGTATGCTCCATTTGGAACAAATATTTGTTTATGTATTGAGTGCCGGGTATTTTATAGTCGACTGTAATATATAATACTTTTACTTCTGTTTCACTACTTTACCAACTTTAAAAGGCAGAGAACTTCTCATTCTCCTTGTACCTCTTCACCTTGTCGTTTCTCTCGGTCTCTCCCTCTGTCACAATCTGACCCCCTCTGACTTCCTATGTCTTCCTCTGTCTTCCTATGTCTCTCTCTGTTTTCTCTATCTCCCTTTGTCTCCTTCTTTCTTCCTCTACTTCCCTCTATTTTCCTCTCTCTTCCTTTCTCTCTCTTTCTCTCTCTCTCTCTCTCTTTCTCTCTCTCTCTCTTTCTCATTCTCTTCTTCTCACTTCCCTACTCTCCCTCAGTCTCCCTCTGTCCTCCTCTTTCTTTCACTGTCATTCCTTTGTCTCCCTCTGTTTCCCTCTATTTTCCTCTTTCTTCCTTTCTTTCTCTCACTCTCTTCTTCTCACTCCCTTACTCTCCCGTAGTCTTCCGTAGTCTCGTTCTGCTTGTCTCTGTCTCCTTCTGCCTCCCTCTCTACCCTGTCTTTCACTCTCTCCGTATCTCTCCCTCTCCATCCCTCTCTTTCACTCTCTCCCATTCTATATTTCCCTTTCTCTTTTAGAAAACATGTTGTTTCTTTTGTTTTGACCATAGCTCAGAGTTTTTATAGAGTTGACTTTAAAATCGCAGATATCGCCACACGCATGTGATTGGCATCTGGCTTGCGTCTAGTATTTTGTTTACAATTTTGACCATTTCTTGCTTGCCAAATGCCAAATGCCAAATGCCAAATTCAGAAAACTCAACTTAAATATGCCACTTAGCATTGATTGAGCGCGAGCTAGACTGCTAAAAACCAAAGCATGAAAGTGAATGAGACGCAGATGGAGATGGAGATGGAGACGATGACGGAGAAAGCGAACTAAGCAAACGAAAAGAGAGAAAAATGAAAAAGAAAGGAAAAAAAAACTATTTCAATTTATTTAATTTGATATTTGTTTTTGCAAGTGCTGCGTAGGGCAAAGATGCATGCCACATGCCACACATGAGCACACACACACAAACAAACATAGAGAAAGATAAAGAGAGAGAGAGAGAGAGAGAGAGACACCCATTACGAATGCCCAAGCGCATTGATTTGAATATGTCAGCAATTTGTGTAGTTTTGTGCTCGACTGCTTACGCTAGCTCCCAACGCTTGTGCTAGCTTCAACGCCTGAATGTATGCAATGAATGAATGCATTGGCAGTACGCAGCAGCAGCAGCACCATAGCTGCCGCCGCCGGGCGACGCTTCGTAATGCAATGTAAACCAAACCAAACAATTTAAAATCATGGCGTACATTTGGCTTCAATTCAATTTAAACTGTAAATAAGCTTATAGGCCATGGCAGAGATAGAGACATGGCAGGGCAGACGATTACATTGCATTGATACATTTTATATATAGGTAAAATACAGCAAACTCTATCACAGTGTAACAGAATAACGCAGAGTTTCACTATATTAAATTGCCCATCAGCAGTTAACTATTGTATTTAAAAGCAATAAGTGTTAAAAGATTTCGGATTAAATATATATAAAAATATAAATAAAATAAGAAACATCGAGCTATTTATTTTATATATTTTTTTTTAATTTATACTGAACTTTATCATTTAATAATTGGCTTAAAATAGAGTTATAAAAGGCTCCAAAAATTTTTTTAATATTTTATAAATAATTTTTTAAAATATTTAAAATTACTTTTAGTATATTTAAAATATTTTTAATATATTTTTCTTAAGGAATTTTAAAATAAAAAAAAATATTTAATAATATTTTAATGAAAAAAAAATATTTAAAATATATTTTGATTAAGAAGTTAAACATTTAACAAAATAAGTTATTAAATAATTTTTTAAATAAAAAAAATATTTTAAATAAATTTTAAAATATTTTGATAATTATTAAATAATTAAAAAAAAATTTTTAAATATTTTAATACATTTAAGCAAGTTTAATATTTAATTTAATAATAATTTTTTTTATTATTTTTAATATATTTTTTAATGGAATTTTAAAATAAAAAAAATATTAAATAATAATATAAAAAAAAATAAAAAAAATATTTTAAGTATATTTTAATATAATTTTTAATATAATAATTTTTTTTTAATATTTTTCATATGTTTTTTTGTAAGGAATTTTAAAACAAAAAAAAATTAAATAAATAAAAAAAATATTTTAAATATATTTTAATATAATTTTTAATATAATAATTTTTTTTGAATATTTTTAATATATTTTTTTTGTAAGGAATTTTAAAACAAAAAAAAAATCAAATAATACTATAAATAAATAAAAAAAATATTTTAAATATATTTTAATATATTTTGATGAATAAGTTAAATATTAAAAAAAAATAATTATTAAATAATACAAAAAAAAATTAATATATTTTAATATATTTTTTTTAACAAGTTTTTGATATAATAATTTTATTTTTTTTAATACAGCAAAAAAATAATAATAATAAAAATATATAATATGTAAATTTACCACTTAACACATATTCCATAGGCTTGTGTAATGCACACAGTCTGTTATGTAAGTATTATATTCATGTCACAATAGTTCAACGAGCTTCCTTTATTTTATTTTATTTTTTTTTATATTTTTTTATGGCACTGTTAAATGTGCTGAAAGAAGAAAATAGTGTTAACAGCAGCACGATTACAGTTTGAATTTAAGAATTTTCACGAACATAAATTTCTAGCATGGTTATGTATTTTTAATACGAGTATATGTATGGCAAGCAATGCAAGCGGTAAAAAAACTTTTTTTTGGGTATTACAATGCCCCAGAATGTGGCACTTGTTTGGAATTTGCTTTATTGACACTTGCAAACAACTGTGTCATATAATTTATTGCTTGCAATTTCTATACAAAATTCTCCAAAACTGTCTCAGTTTGTGTATGTGTGTGTGTGTATGTTTTGGCTAACGAATTATATGAAAATCAAGTTTGTCAACTTATACGTGAGACTATGTCGAAGTACAACAAAAAAAAAATAAAAAAAATATTGTATACAAAAAAGAAAAGAAAAAAGCAAAAAAACAAGAAGAAAAAAAATAGAAGCAAAACAATTAAAATGTTGCTCTGGCCAATTAAAAGTTTGGCACAAAAATCAACCTGCCGTGGCCAAATGCGATGTTAGCCGCACGAACGCCTTGTTAGCGCTAACTTTATTGCAATGCCAACTATTTGGCGTGGCAATTTAATGAGAAAATGTAGGACATTCAGCTACCATCCAATTCTCTTACTACTACTACTACTATGCCTTTATTCAGACAAACTCAGAGCGTTTGGCGTGAGCCACTGGCAGTGTCAGACAGACTCTGGTTGCTCGTCTCTTTGCGTCTGTGCCTCAAGACTGAAGCACTATTCAAACAGTCTGAGTACCGTTTAGGGCGTACATACAATCACTCCGTCTCTCTAACTCTTTATGCTTCTCTTCTATGTCTGTCTACAAATCTCTTTCTATAGCAAAAAAAATCTATGGCATTTAAAGTAAGCGAGCGCGTTTGTTGAAATAATATTTCATGCAATATTTGTGCTGTTTGGTACTACTGTGCGGCTATGCGGCTTGTTAAATCATGACCAGCAAATACATTTGTTTACAAGCGGAAAAACAAGCGCGCCAAAAGCCGTAACAATAACAAAAACTGACGTTGAAATTAATTATGACACCTGAGTTTTGGTATTCAACACAAGGCAAATGGCGACTAGACGAGACATGCTGTGGTTGGTGTGTTGTGTCCTGCGCACACATTACATCATCATGTGCTGCATAAAATTTGTTGCATATTTTAGTGCGTTGCCAGCAGCAAATATGCAAGCAAGTTTTCATTCTCTCTCTCTCTCTCTACCTAGGTGTGAGCTAAGTGTGTGTTACCTTTGGGCTAACTTTACCGGCCTTGTAGGCTTTAAAGTCAGCACCCGAGTCCACAGTCCACGAACACGAGAAAGTCAAGTGCAAGAAAAAGAACACAAAAAAAAAAAAAAATTAAATAAAAAAGTAAAAACTTCAAAAACGCCGAGGACAAAACCATCTTCTGCTGCTGCTGCTGCTGCTGTTGCCATTGCTGCTGCTTTTACTTCTGTCGCCCATAAACTTTAGTGTTGTGGCCTTTCGACATCTTTACAACTTGCACTGTGCCTGACAAACTGAATGCATAACACTACCACTCCCACCCCCCCAGTCCTATGCCCCTTGCTTACTGTTCGACCACTTATTGGGCTTTTGAAATGTCGTTGAATTTTATGATATTCAAGCGTACTTTTAAGTGCAGATAGATTTAAAATTAAATCGCTTTAAATTTTAATACTTGCAGTCGATTGGCTAGCAAACAAAAAATAAAAAAAATAATAATAATAAAAAAAAAAAATATTGAAAAAACGAAAAAGTTCATGGCACAATTCATTTGACCAATTTACTCAGTTGACAAGTTACAATTTCATTTGCATTTTTCTCTTAATTTTTTATATTTTTTTTCCTTGCGGTTTGTTGTCACAATTTTAGTTCATGCATTTTTATTGTTTGGAATTTAGAATTTATTACGAAAGAGCTTGTAATAAAGTTCTTAAATTGCAAATATATCCTGTAAAAAAAAATATATTTAAATATTTTAATTAAAAAAATATTTAATTTCATACTAAAAAAATTAAAAAAAAAAAAATAATAATTAAATTATAGAGAAAATATAGAATCTCTTGCAAGTTCTCTTCTAATAATATTAATTTCTCATAAAAATATTTACAAATTTAAAAAAAAAAAATAATAATTATTTAATTTCATGCTTAAAAAATTAAAAAAAAATATAATATATAATAATTAAAAAAAAAATTATAATAAAAATTAAAATTATTTCATTTCATACCAAAAAAAAAAATTTTAAAAATAATAAAATTATTTTATACATAGAATAATATATAATAATAATTAAAAAATATTAAAAAAAAAGTCATAGAGAAAATATAGAATCTCTTGCTAGTTCTCTTCTAATAATATTAATTTCTCCTAAAAATATTTACAAATTTAAAAAAAATAAAAATTATTGCACTTCTTTCTTAAAAAATTTGAAAAATAATAATATATAATAATTAAAAAAAAAAATTATTTTATTTCATGTAAAAAATTTTTTTTAAAAATAATATAAATAAATATATAAATAAATATAAATATAAATTAAATATAAAATAATATATAATAATAATAATAATAATGAACAATAAAAAAAATCATAGAGAAAATATAGAAGCTCTTGCTAGTTCTCTTCTAATAACATTAATCTCTCATAAAAATATTTACAAATTTTAATAAAAATACAAATTATTTAATTTCTTGCTTAAAAAATTTGAAAAATAATAATATATAATAATTAAAAAAAAAAATATAATAAAAATTAAAATTATTTTATTTCATGCCAAAAAAAAAATTTTTTAAAAATAATAATATTATATTATACATAAAATAATATATAATAATAATAATAATAAAAAAAATAATAAAAATAATAATAAAAAAAATCATTGAGAAAATATAGAACCTCTTGCTAGTTCTCTTCTAATAATATTAATCTCTCATAAAAATATTTAAAAATTGTAATAAAAATAAAAATTATTTACTTTTATGCTTAAAAATGTTTAAAAATAATAATATATAATAATTAAAAAACAAAATATATAATAAAAATCATAGCGAAAATAAACAACCCTTTGCTAGTTCTGTTTCTTAGCTAGGGTATCAAATATTCAGCAATTAATTTTTTTTTTCTAACCACAAACATTTGCACACGTCGCATTCTACGCTTTAAAAAAAAAAATAATAAAAAAAAGAGAAAAAAAAAACAAATAGAAAAAGCGCAAGCAGCAAAGCTTTTAAATGACTTCAGCAGCTGCGCTGCGACAGATGGGCGAAAAATGTTTGTTGCTGTGTTTCTGTGTTTTTGTGTATTTGTGTTCGTGTTCGTTTCGAGTAATTTTCACTTTTATTGGTGTACAAAAAGTTAAAGAATTTTTTGTTATTTTTTTTTGTTTTTGTTAGTTTTATTTGGCAAATGTCTGCGCATTTTTAATCATTGCGAGCTGCAGTTAATTTTATGACTTGCCGGTTTGGCAGTCATCTCATGGCTCTCTCTCTCTCTCTATTTGTGTATTTAAAGCTGCAGCTGTAATTGTAGTTGTTCGCTGTGTCTATTGCTATATCTGCAGCTGTCTGTCTGAATGTTTCAGCGTAAACTAATTAGTGCATTAGCATTTAGCGCTGCTGCCAAGCCAAATACTTTCACTTCAAGTGCAGATTATGTCGGTTAGGCAATGCTTACGGTTAGCCAAAATATGTTGATGATGATTAGCATTGGTTTTGATTATCATTAGACTCTCTCTGTGGTTCACTAGAGTATCTGTTGCTCATTAAATCATCTACATATGTATCTCTGTGTGTGTGTGTGTGGTTGTAATAGTTGCTATAATTGCAATTTGCTAAGCTTGCACACTGATTGATGACTGATTAAAATTGCCTTAAATAACCATGATGAACTTAACTTAACCACGTGCAGTAGTCAAATGACCAAATGCAATTTTCCCAAGGGCAAAACAAATGAGAATTTAAAAAAAAAAAAAATAGTTACAGTCAGACACGGAAAGTATAAGAGAGAAACAAGAGATTGAAAGCACAGCAAGGACGCGTTGATTTTCATGTAAAACAAATATCACTTAATATGGCTACGGTTCCGACGGACGCGTCATCGTGTTGGCTAATGGAAAAACAAAAGGCACGTAGTATCTGTTCTTCGTCTTTTTTTTTCTCTTTTTTTTTATTTTTACTGTTTTTACTGTTTTTGTTTTTTGTTGCTGTTATTTTACAGTAGTGAACGAGCAGAGTTAAGCACGCAGCTGGTATCCTGGCCATAACCCATGCTACAGAGTCTATGAAACACCTGGACACGTGTGCGTGTGCGGCTCATAAAAAAAGAAAAAAAAAAAAAAAACACTGTGCATCAGGTTGCAACGTGCGAGGGTGTAGGCAACGTTCTGGTCACTTGCTACGTTTCGCTGCTGTGTTTGTCTATGGCATTAAAAGCAACTGTCGACAAACAACAGCAACAAGAATAATAACAACAACAACAACTACAACAACAGCAACAACAAGAATAACAACAAGAAGCTATTGCAGCGGACCACCTGATGGTACTAACTGAACAGACTCGTGTACTACGGCACCTTGGTGCTATGTAGCTTGAGTCTAAGTTGAATTTCTTGACATACTTTCAGTTGGGGTTGCCAGAAGTAAGACAGGCTTATGTATAAATATACAAAATTAAAATTTTACTTAATATTTTGTTAAAAATTTAACTTCATAATTGTAGAAAATTAAAAAAAAAAATTATTATTTTTAAAAATTTTAAAATATTTATTATTATTTTTTTTATATTTCATAAATTTATTTTATTATTTTACATATATATTTTTTTATATTTTATAAAGATAATTTTAAAATTATTTGCATATATTCATTTTTTATTAAATTATTTTAATATTTTATGTTATTTTATGTATTTTTTTAATATCTTTAATAATTTAATATTTTTTAATATTTTAATATTTTATATTATTTTAGGTTTTTTTTTTTATATTTTATATTTTTTTTAGATAATTTTAAAATTATTTGCATATTTTAATTTTTTATTAAATTATTTTATTATTTTTATATATTTTTTTTATATTTTATATTTTTTTAGATAATTTTAAAATTATTTGCATATTTTAATTTTTTATTAAATTATTTTAATATTTTATATTATTTTATGTATTTTTTTTATATTTTATATTTTTTTTAGATAATTTTAAAATTATTTGCATATTTCAATTTTTTATTAAATTATTTTGATATTTTATATTATTTTATGTATTTTTTTTTTATATTTCATATTTTGTTTTTAGATAATTTTAAAATAATTTGCATATATTAAATTTTTTTTTAAATTTTAAAAAATTATTATTAGAATTTTTAAATTTTTAGAAAATTTTAAAAACTGTTTATTAATTTTTTAAATTTTTAAAAATTATATTTTAGTTTTTTTGAAAACTATTAAAAATATTTATTATATTATTACTATTAATTTTGGGTTTTAGGAAAACATTAAAATATTATGAAATAATTTTTCGAAATTTTTCGAAAATCCTAAAAAATTATTTTTTAGTTTTTATATGTAAAAAATGAATTATTTAAGCTTAAATTATTTTTAAATCTTATTAATTTTAGCATTTTGCTTTCTTCATTAAAAATTTTCATTCAAAAAAAATTAGCAATAAAATATTCCGACGCAGACTTCAATTTTCAAGTTTCATGACTTGCCATTAAAATATTTAGTTTTTAAAATAAATTTTTTTTTTAGTATTTTAGGCAGCTGTATGTAGTCCCGTGCCAATGTACTGTCGCTGCCCAGTGTCCATGGCACTTAATTTTAATAAACAAAAATACACGACGCGTGTGCAGGCAGTGTAGACAGCAGGAACAGTAGGACGGATGTAGGACGCCAAGGTTAGGTATTCAACATATGGAGAGCAAAAGACACAAACATACATGACATATACTTACACGCTGCTGCTTTTTAGACTGATAGTTCTCTCGCTCTCTCTCTACCAACTTCTCTCTCTCTGTGTGTTAAGCTCTGTTGGAGTTGTAATGAGCCGCACGAGAAATGCATAAAGTTTTTGGCTTAAGTAGTTCAGGGCTCATGGTAGTCCCATGAGATCGATGTCTAACCATAAGTCTAGCACTAGCTGCAGCGACAGATGCAAGTGTCAGTAGCAGCAGCAGCAGGAATAGCAAACGGCGGGGTAGCAATACGACGTAAACAAACCTTTCTTACGTATACGAATATTAACCTAGGCTATATATATAGCACTAGAACTTCCGACTCCCGACTTCAGACTTCCGACGACGCAGAGAGTTTTTTTTTTTGGTTTGCCTGGCAGGTTGCACGTGCGCTTGTCATTTTACTTTTAAAACTTTTGCGTTTTGCTGCCTTTACTTGTTGTTGTTGTTGTTGATGTTACTGCTGTTGTTGTTGTTGTTGTTGTTATGTTGTTTTTGGCTGCTTTTCAATTTTATTGTGGAAAACAACTGAAACTGTAAAAGGCGTTGGAGTGCTACGTGATTTACACCTAGGCGAATGCGTTGCATCTGTGCATCATTTTTTACGAGTATGAGTATGATGGCTGCTGCTGCTGCTGCTGCACTTACTGCCACATGCCACATATACCACACATACCACATATGCCACACGCTGCATGCTATGCCCTATAACCTCATCACATCATGCTCTCTCTCTCTCTCTCGCACTCTTCACAAAAATTTAATGTTTATAAGGTGTCTGCTTTTAGCTTGGCAGTCAAGATGTTTGCTTGTTTGTTTGTTTGTTTGTTTATATCTGTGTATTTTGCGTTGACGACGTTGCTGCAAAATTTATTCGTTCTATGGGAGGCCAAAGCGACTTTACAGCGGCCGCTCAGTTGACGTTGATGTGACTTTTACGTGCGTGTTGATGCGTTGTTGCTGCCGCTGCTGCTGCTGTTGCTGCAGCTAAAACCTCAATTCTGTTAACGCTCGAGCATCAGTATGCGAAAGAGAGTTAAACTAAACTCGTATCTAGTTGCCACTTTCAACTTGCCACTTGCCACTTTGCCACTTTGCCACATTCCACTATCCTTTGGCCATTGGCCATGTCAAAGTCAAAGCCATTCACAGCCATTGTCATTACACGCGCGGCCGCTTACAGCATTCAATGTTTTTGTTTGGGCAGCGTATGGAAGGCGTGGCTATGAACTGTGCCTGCATCAGATCGTCTGTGGCCGCTTTTGGTAGAGTTTTGGTCGTCATTCGATTGCCGCGTGTCCGTGCGCCAAGAGTACAGCAAGGATGCATTGCATTTTAATGAAGATATACGGCGCTGCGACAGTGAGTGTGTCTCTCTGTCTGTCTGACTGTCTCTCTGTGTGTCAGTTGCAATGCTTCAGCTTCAGCTTAGTTAGCAATGTTCTCTCTCTCTCTCTCTCTCTCTCAGTCACTCGTCTCTGTCTCTGTCTCACTTTCTATCAGCCATTGTCTGTCTGTCTGTCAGTCAGTTAGATTTTGGGCCGTGTCCTGGTTGCGCGTGCCGGCGGCTATGTGAAGGCATTGCAAGTGTTGGCATTTACGAGTTAGCGGTGTCACTTTCTCTCTCTCTCTCTCTGTCTCTCTATCTATCTCTGCCTTTCCATTTACACACACACATAGAGGCATGCAACGCCTGCATAAATTTCAGTCTCTTTGCTGAATGCATTCTGTAAGTGAGTGGCAAATAGTCGAGAAGGCACGCATTCAGTCAGTCAAAAGAAGAGAAGAAGATAAAGCAAGTGAAAGAGAAAGAGAAAGAGAGAGAGTAGTGCGTCACGTTTTGGAATATTGAAAAATTATGTTTACTTCGTGCTGTAATAAACTTTTGCGTATGCCTAGTACTAAATGATATATATAAAGACTGAGAGAGACAGAGAGAGAGAGAGAGAGAGAGTGAGAGTTAGATTCTTGTAACTTGCCAAGTTAAGATAAGTTAAACAGTTTTGGACAGTTGACGTGTTTCTTGTGTCACAGAACTTACAAAGTCCAGAAACATTTCAAAACTAACACTAAATTATGCTTGATATATGAAAATTGTTGTAGAAATTATTGAAATGAATTATTAGGCATTTGAACATTTTATGTTGCAATGGGGAATAGTCTAGTATTAGTATTAGTATTAGTATTAGTATTAGTATTAGTATTAGTATTAGTATTAGTATTAGTATTAGTATTAGTATTAGTATTAGTATTAGTATTAGTATTAGTATTAGTATTAGTATTAGTATTAGTATTAGTATTAGTATTAGTATTAGTATTAGTATTAGTATTAGTATTAGTATTAGTATTAGTATTAGTATTAGTATTAGTATTAGTATTAGTATTAGTATTAGTATTAGTATTAGTATTAGTATTAGTATTAGTATTAGTATTAGTATTAGTATTAGTATTAGTATTAGTATTAGTATTAGTATTAGTATTAGTATTAGTATTAGTATTAGTATTAGTATTAGTATTAGTATTAGTATTAGTATTAGTATTAGTATTAGTATTAGTATTAGTATTAGTATTAGTATTAGTATTAGTATTAGTATTAGTATTAGTATTAGTATTAGTATTAGTATTAGTATTAGTATTAGTATTAGTATTAGTATTAGTATTAGTATTAGTATTAGTATTAGTATTAGTATTAGTATTAGTATTAGTATTAGTATTAGTATTAGTATTAGTATTAGTATTAGTATTAGTATTAGTATTAGTATTAGTATTAGTATTAGTATTAGTATTAGTATTAGTATTAGTATTAGTATTAGTATTAGTATTAGTATTAGTATTAGTATTAGTATTAGTATTAGTATTAGTATTAGTATTAGTATTAGTATTAGTATTAGTATTAGTATTAGTATTAGTATTAGTATTAGTATTAGTATTAGTATTAGTATTAGTATTAGTATTAGTATTAGTATTAGTATTAGTATTAGTATTAGTATTAGTATTAGTATTAGTATTAGTATTAGTATTAGTATTAGTATTAGTATTAGTATTAGTATTAGTATTAGTATTAGTATTAGTATTAGTTACTTCGGTAAATATTGCATGACATTACATTGCTCAATAAATATTTAAAATAAAAAATATATTTAAATATTACATAAACCTCAATTGCAGCTGATTTATGAACATAATAATTCAAGCTTTAGTCAAAGTTTATCTTTTATTATTTTTCATTGTATTTTATATAAATAACTTTGTAGTCTTTATTTTAAGTACTCAGCGTCACATGCATAATGCAAATGTAAAAAAAAATTAAAAATTTCTTTAGCTTTATCTTTCACTTGTTTTTTTTTTTTTGCCTTTCACTATTTGCTTTGACTTAACAGTCGCAGTCACAGTCGTAGTGCAAGTCGAAGTCAAAGTCAAAGTCTCAGAGTTTTGTGGTTTTTCTTTTATTTTTTTTGACTTATGCTTTGTCTTTCGAGAGTTGAAACTTTACGCATTAATTCTGTTAATAAATTTAATGAGTGCAGACATAAGTTAAGAATTATTTTCAACATATGAAAGTTACAGTTCAACTATTTTGCACACATGATAATTTCCAAAATTTAATTGCACTGTCAATATTTGAAAGTTAAAAAACAAAAGAGAGAATAAAAAATTATATTTGCATTACAAATGTCTAGCAGAAATACATAGAAGGCAGCTAGCCAGACACTTAATCATTTGCCTTCTAGTATATACTTTAAGCTGTCCATATGCTCATACAGTGCAAACTTAACAGAATGTTTTGCAAGTACATTCTTGTCGATTTCCCTACATGCATTTTACCCTTTTTTGCACAATTGTTTTCTCTGCCATTGGCAGATGGCAAGGTACTTTTGTGCTGTCAATGCAAAAAGCTGCTTGACGACTTAATAACTTAACTGACACACCTACTTATCACCTTTACACACACACACACATACACAGACACCTACACTTACAGCAGAGCATATGCTACGTTTTATTTTGCAATTTAAGTACATGGAATTTTATTGGCTGCATGCCGACATCCTTGCACAAGCATCGACACCGACTCCGACTGCGACTGCAACTGCGACTGCAACTGCGACTGCAACTGCGATGCTGATGCGTACAGGTATTCATATAAATGCAAAGTAGCCGCAATGAATGCATATTTTACTATTTCACTATGCATAAATGCAGCGTGCTGCATGCCTTCAGCTCTTCTCCATACCACACATATATATATATATTTCAATGAGAACAAACAAAGGAATTGCAAATGAATTCGCAAATTTGTTCTAGTTTTCAAGAGTTTTGAGCTTAAAAAGTTAGCTTCAATATTTTCAGCTATTTTTTTTTTTTTAAGATATAATATTAATTTTTATTAATTGTAAATATTCAGTATAAAAAAACTACCGGGTATATTGTATTTGTGAGTTCAATATTTTCAACTAATTTTTTTTTAGATATATTTTTTTTAATTGTAAAAAACTACCGGGTATATTATAGTTGTGAGTGCTGTTCAAAAATTTTTTTCATAATTAAAGAGAAGTTATTTTTGAAATATTTCAAAATTTTAACGAAATACCGGGTATTTTATAGTCGCATATTATCAAGACTCACACACTTTATGATAGTTAACAGTTAAAAAATTTGCATTTTTATTAAAAAAAAATTGTTTAACTGCCTACCAGGTATATTAAAGTCGAGTAGTGACTATTTGTACAAGAAATATTACTTACAAAATTTATTTAAAAAAATTTGTATAATTTTTTATGTGAAAATCTATTGAAAATTTCAAAGTCGAGAACAGGACAAAATGACAGTTGGCAATGTTTACTCATGAACCAAACTATAATCTGACTACCGGGTATATCATATATATATATCATACTCATGAAATATTAATTTGATATTATTTTAGATCTTCAAATTTTCTATAATTCTATTTAAGACTCAAAATATTTGAAACATTTGATGACAGTTGGCAATGTTTACCCATGAACCAAACTATAAGCTGACTACCGGGTATATCATAGTCGAGTACTCAACATTTTACTTAGATAATGAATTAAATATTCAGGAATATGCAAAAATATTTACTCATGAAATATTAATTTGATATTATTTTAGATCTTCAAATTTTCTATAATTCTATTTAAGACTCAAAACATTTGAAAAATTTACTGAGAATGCCAAAATCGAGTTTAATCAGCACCAGGTATATCACAGTCGAGTATTAAATTTTCGTTAGTCAACATTGACTCGAATATTTACTCAAGAAATATTCATTACTTAAAATATTCAATAATTCGACTTAAGACTCAAAACATTTCAAAATCTTTTACGAATCTCAAAGTCAAGTATTATCAAAACTTGAAAACTTTATAACAGTTTGTCAATATTTATGCAAGCATAAAAGTTTTAGCTGTGTGCCGGGTATATCAAAGTCAAGTAGTTAACTTCAGTTAGCTCTCAATAAATCAAATGTTTTTTTTTAAGTAATATCTGTGATTATTTCGAAAATCTTTAACTTTTTGACAAATATATTAAAATTATCTTTAAACACAATTTCACAGAATGCTGTGTAATTTGAAAGTAAGAGCAAGAACAAATTGAGTTGTAGCCAGAAATCTGCTAGCCAATAAATTTAGCCATAAATTGAAGGGATCGATAAATTGAGTATCTCTGGTAACGTAATTGCTTCCGTAGTTTATCTTAACCTTTATTGCACATTTTCCCTTACTTCTATTTTATTTTTTTTTGTGTGCTGTGTGTGTGTCGCCACTTGAATGTTTTAAATTCCCCCAAGCTCAATAAGTCATTAAACATTAAGTTTTCTATCCAGAAAAAATCTATTTAGATCTGTGTAAATCGTTTAACAATAAATCTTAAATTTACTATCAGTGTAATAATGCCTTGGAGTTTGTGTAGAAACTTCTTCTCCTTCTCCTATTTTTTGGCAAAATCGTATTATATTTGATTAACTGTAGTTGAACAAGTTGAAGGACACAACTAGTTAGTATTAGTTAGTACAAGTAATTGTTGTTCTCGTTGTTGTTGCAATTGTCCAGCTGCAATGTGGCAAGTAAATATTTGCGGCAATCGTCTAGTGTATGCTGTTGCAAGTCTTCGGATCTCTTAAAATGGCTGCCACACATGTTGCACTGCCACTGCAATGTTGGCATGGGTAACGGCAACGACATCAGCGTCAGCGGCATTTCACAATCATTGCTGCAATGCACACAGAAACTACAATTGAACACACTGCGATTACAAATGGCCAATAGAATAAAGTTCTCTTTTTTTTTCTGTTTTTCAACAAAAAAAAAAACACGCACCCATCGATAGAAGTCTCTGCACTGCCAGTATCAAGTGGCAGCCGCTGCTGTTGCCATTTGATTGCAACATTTGTGTTCAGTTGCCTTGATTTCTCAATATCCTTGTGCTTGAAACTTGGCTTATACGTTAAGCGAAGCGAACGTCTTGGTTCTTCCGTCGCCACAGTTGGCCAACTACGCCAACTGTAGACATCGTTACAATCATTGGGAGCTAGCTCCATTAATTGGCAGCAACTCCAAACTTCCACGGCACGGCGTACAACAATCGATACGAAATTACCGGCAATCCTGTATTTTTTTTTTTTTCGACAAAATTCTCTAATTAGATTTAAGACTTAACTTTATTTTCTCTTACTGCCCAAAACTCTCTTATTTGCCCCTTGTTTCTGCCTGCATAACTTACCATTCATCGTAATCATAGTGCGAATTTCTACGTTTCTTTTGGCTACGCTTTGGAAATTTACATTTTAAAGGTTCTATAGCTCTGTGATATAACGGCAGATTAGGAAAACGTTGACGTGTTTCTTTAAAAAAAAAATACAAAAAAAATATAATAATAATTTTTAGAATTTTAGAAATTATTTTTTTTTTTAACTTACTTTCATAACGCTTATAGAATATTTCTCTTTTATTATTATAACGATCGGAGAAGAGACTGTGAAACATTTTCCGTGGACCTGCGACTGCGTTAAATTCAGAATGCGTTTCGTAATCAAAATTTTGCTCTATTTTAATGCTCACTATGACTGAAACGACGCTGAAACGGCAAATAATAAATAATAATAACAACAACAATAAGAAAAGAGAAAGAATGAAGAATAAATACAACAAATACAAATAATTAATGCCGTTGAAAAATTTGCGATAAGAATATGTATAAAAAAGAAAAGAGAAGAAATAACAAAAAAAAAAAAATAAATAAACAAGAACAGTAACAAGAACAACAACAACAACAACAACAATAATAACAAGAAAACAGCTGGCAAATATTGAGTCATAATCGACGCTGTGACAAATCATTAATGTAGTTCACTCTGATAATCATTATTATTTATATATGTTTGTATAAGCCATTGGGAAGTCTAAGTAAATTGAAAGAAAGATTTGCAAAATTTCAATATGAAAATTTCAATTAATCAATTTTTATTTATTTATTTTTGGAGTTTTACATGAAAATGGAATAAAAATTGATATTGATTTATTATTATTTTCAGCAGCAGATAACAGAATTTAATTATAAATTCTCCAATAAATTTGAATACAGGGTATTTATTGGATTATCAGCAATAATTATTGCTGATTAATTGATTTTGCCAAGTAAAAAAAAATGAGTCCATTTCAAATATTGCTAAGAATTCAAAATCTAAATCATTTCAAATCTTCTGAGTTTAATAATTTTCTATGAAAAAAAATTTATAATATATAAAAATAAAACAGAAATGAGAAAAAAAAATTAATAAAAAATAATATTAATATTAAATAAAAATTATAAAATATAATACATTTGAAATATTGTAAAATTAGCTTAAAATATTTCTAAAAAAAATAAATATTAAAACGTATATAGTAAATAAAAAGGCAATAAAATAAAAAATAAATAAATAAAAAATAATATTTATAATAAATAAATAATAATACTAATAATAATAATAAAAAATATTACAATTGAAATATTGTAAAATTATTTATGCGCTAAGAAATATAAAAATAAAATGGAAATGCCACAAAAAAAAAATAATAATAAAAAATAATATTTATAATAAATAATAATATTAATAATAATAAAAAAAAAATACATTTAAAATATTGTAAAATTATTTATGTGCTAAGAAATATAAATATAAAAAATATAAAAATAAAATGGAAATGCCACAAAAAAAAAAAAATAATAATAATAAAAAATAATATTTATAAGAAATAATAATATTAATAATAATAAAAAATAATACATTTAAAATATTGTAAAATTATTTATGCGCTAAGTAATATAAATATAAAAAATATATAAATAAAATGGAATTGCCACAAAAAAATAATGTTGAAAAATAATATTTATAATAAATAATAATATTAATAATAATAAAAAATAATACATTTAAAATATTATAAAATTATTTATGCGCTCAAGACCATTGTAAATCGCTTGAACTGCAAATAATTTTCCAATAAATATAAATATGAAAAATATAAAAATAAAATGAAAATGCAAAAAAATAAAATAATAAAAATAAATAAAAATAAAAAATAATATTAATAAGAAATAATAATAATAAAAAATAAATATAGTAAAAAATAATACATTTGAAATATTGTAAAATTATTTATGCGTACAAGAACATTGTAAAACGCTTGAACTTCAAATAATTCTAATTCTAAGAAATATAAATAATAAAAATATATAGAAATATATAATATATAAAATGCCACAAAATAGATAAAAAAAAAAACATTAAAAATAATATTAATAATAATTATTAATAATAAAAAATAAATATATTAAAAATGAATTTATTTGAAATATTGCAAAATTTATGCAAATAATAATAAAAAATAATACATTTAAAATATTGTAAAATTTTTTATGCGGTCAAGAATATTGTAAGTCGCTTGAAAATAAAAATTTTTTAAGAAAAATAAATACAAAAAAAAAAAATATATTGAATGATAAAAACAAATTAAAATAAACTCTAATCACGGCCATAAAATTTAACAGCAAGTACTTTCATAATCGCAGCAAACAAAATATAAAAAAAAAAAAACTGTTATACAAAATATGCTGAAAAACCAATCAAATAATATAATAGAATGTATGTACAGACGTGTGTGTGTGTCTGTGTGTGTGTGTAGTTGTGTGTGTGTGTGTGTATAAGCATGTTATTATTATTATTGTTGTTCAATTTGTTTACATAATATTTTGGAGCATAATATCAAATTTCGATTGAAAGCAATAAAAGTGCCACAATTGCCAATTGCCAGTTGCCAGTTTTCAGCCAGTTAAAGCTCTATATGAAATCAATGCAGTAAACATATGAACATATACACACACACACACACACATATGTATCGATATATACTTCTAATAACGATAAGGCCTTACAAAAACAAAACATTTTTGAAGAATGAAAATTATAAACAAAATGTTAAAATTTGCTGAACGACAAAATGTTGAAGCAATGCTAACGTTGGGCTGGCCAGTGGCTAATAGCTAAGGTAAGGTAAGAGGAATGCAGCAGAGTTAATGCTCTATGGTTGGTGAAGAGTATGACAAAATAGAGTGTGAGAGTGAAAGAGAAAGAGAGTGAGAGTTTTTATGCCATCAAATCGCAAAGTTTGAAAGCCGAGCACGTAGCACGAACAAAAACCGCAGCGACAAACTGTACTATGTCTGCCCCACTGTGCATATATATATATATACATATGTTGCATGTATGTGAAAATTGCCCAAAGAGCACGATTACATAGACATGTATATACTATATATACTCATATAATATGTGTATGCTGCATATATATATATGAGCTGCTAAAAATCAGACACGTAATTGGCTATTAACGCCATCCGCACAGCACAAAGCACAAAGCTCTAATTGCAAATTGTTCTTGCTGTTTGTTGTTTTTGTCAATTTTCTAACTGAAAATTGCAAAAACGTTAATTGAATTAAAAAGTGCGAAAATTCACTCAAAATTCATATTAAAAATTTAAAAAAAAAATAAAAATATTTTTCGCCCCTCTTGTCACTTGTTCGTTCGCCTGAACTAAACAAAAACGTAAATGTAACATTAATTGAATTTGCATACTATTAGCATGTGTATTTTTTTTTTTATTTTGTCACCGGCTAACCGCTGACCGTTCAACGTCCTCCCCCCGCGAGCTGCTTGTATGGCGCATGGGACAAGGCTATTTTAATTGAGCAAGTGCCTGGAAGCTTGGCAGGCAGCCGACGCCTGAGAGAATTTTTTTTGTTGCCTGTACAGATGAGAGAGCAAAGGGCGGGAGGTGCTGAACTGCAGCCTGAACACGATATAAAAAATAATCCCAATAAAATGCATTTTTCATGTCAAACGCCTGAGCTGGTGGAATAACCTGAATGCACGCACAGGACTTTATGGAATTGCACGCAAACAAAAAGTGCTGCTGCTGCTGCTGCTGCAGCAAACAACAAATGCAATGTATGGCTGGCTGGGCAAATGCAATGCAGCCAGCAAACAGTTCAAAATGCGGGGCGTTAACAATTTTTTTTTTTCTCTCTATATTATTTTTTTTATTTTTTTTTTTGTTGGGGGCGTGGCAGCACTTGTATTATGTAATAATAACGAAAACAAAAGAGCAAAAATACAATAAAAAAATAATAATAATAAGTTTATTTATGCTGCGCTTTTGTAGCTAAAAGCTAATAATAGACGACAAAATCCAGCAACAAAAAAAAAAAAAAAAAGAGTCAACAATGTCAAAGCTCACAATAAGATGATGCGATGAAGCAAAGTTGATGTTGCAACTACTACATCAAATGCAATTGCCACAAATCAGTTTTTGGTCTTTGTTTTTCTTAGCTAGTTAACAACATTTGACTAAACAAACCTTAGAACAAACTGTAGTTGAGCAGCCAACAGCTGTGGCGCCTTTTGAAAGCATTTGGCTTGGCGCCAAAATTCAATTTATTTGTCTTAAAGCGCTAAAAAACCACAAAAATGACATTCTAACGCAATAAAGCAACAATGGATTATCTTCTGGACTCAAGCTTTTGGCCTCTAGTTGAACTTTATCCCCATTGCCCCCACTGTGCCACAGCCTCAGCCTCAGTCTCTACTACTTCTACATAGAGAAAACTCTAGCAGTTTCTTCTTCATCTGCACTGTCATCGACTTGAAAAAGTTACTATACGCACACAAGTTAAACGTAGAGGGTGCAGACAATGTTAAAGTAAAAGTCAGCAAAAAGTTGCACAGTTGCACGCTGATAGCGAACGGGTCACAACTTTTTCAGCGGAAAACAAAAAAAAATAAAAAGCATAGAAGAAAAAAAATGCAGAGAAAAAAATGAATGCAAAATGTAGGCAAAGTTTTTCATTTCTATATGCAACACACACACATACACATTCAGAGAGAGTGAGAGACAGAGACAGAGAGAGCGAGTGAGAGACTGGCATTAAAATGCTGAGCACCTGCTCAAGTAGTTCAATTAATTAAAAGTCAGGCATAAATGCATAACGAGGCAACCAATATTCGATTTTTGCACAACGTTTACAACTTTACCTTTGTATTAGTGCTGCCATATCACATATCGTACTTCTTACACACTCTGCCAGCCATCAATTAGCCAGACTGTAAATGAAACTACAGCTTTTACGCATAAGTTCATAAAAATATTTAAGTACTTGCACATTTTACCATAAGTCTCTGTTGTAACTCAACGTCTGCATTTTATTTCACTTGCACTTCAATTTGTTTACGATTATATTATTTTTTTTTTACAATATTTTTTTTTATAGTTAAAATTTTAAAAAATAAAAAAAAAATGATGTAATAATTACATAAAAATGCCAACATTTAAGCACAAATATAAAGTATCAACTATATAAAAAAATTAATGTAATAATTTTATAAAAAATACGAACAGTTCAAATTTACAAAAAAAAAATTTGTGTAATAATTATATAAAAATGCCAACAGTTAAAATATTAAATAATAATTACAAATATAATAAAATTTTAATAAATACGTAAAAAACTCCAACCGTTGAAATTTATGTAATAATTACATAAAAAATGCCAACAGTTAAATTATCAACTATAAAAAAATTTAAGGAAAATAAAAATACTAATAGTTAAATTTTCAAATATATAAACATAAAATAAAAAAATTTAAGGAAAAAATGCATAAAAGTGGTAACAGCTTAAAAATTCAAAATATAAAAAATTAATGTAATAATTACTTAAAAATTCTAGAACTTAAAAATTTCATATATAAAAAAAAATAAATTTAATAATTACACAAAAAATTCCAACAGTTAAAATTTCAAATAAAAAAAAAAAAATTAATGTAATAATTTTATAAAAAATGCAAACATTAAAAAAATTTAATTGAATGAATAATTAAATATAAAATACAAACAGTTAAAATATCAAATGTATACAAAAATTAATGTAATAATTGCATAAAAATGCCAACAGTTAAAATATTAAATAAAAAAATTGACGTAATAATTACAAATAATAATAATGTAATAATTACAAATATCTAAAAATTATTGTAATAAATTTGTAAATAATGCCAACAGTTAAAATATCATATATAAAAAATGTATGTAATAATTACATAAAAAATACCAACAGTTAAATTATCAACTATTAAAAATTTAAGGGAAAAAAACATAAAAATGCCAATAGTTAAAATTTCAAATATAAATAAAATAAAAAAAAAAATACATAAAAATGGTAACAGCTTAAAAATTTCAAATATAAAAAAATTAATGTAATAATTACCTAAAAATTCTATAACATAAAAATTTCATATATAAAAAAAATAAATGTAATAATTACATAAAAAATTCCAAAGCTAAAATTTCAAATATAAAAAAAAATTAATGTAATAATTTTATAAAAAATACAAACATTAAAAAAATTTAATTGAATGAACATGAAATATACCAACAGTTAAATTATCAACTATAAAAAATTTAAGGGAAAAAAAAAACATAAAAATGCCAATAGTAAAAATTTCAAATATAAACAAAAATTAAAAAAAATATCATATATAAAAAAAAATTAATGTAATAATTACATAAAAATGCTAACACTACAAAATGTCAAATATAAACAAAAAATAAAAAAAAAAATACATAAAAATGGTAACAGCTTAAAAATTTAAAATATATACAAAATTAATGTAATAATTACATAAAAATGCTAACACTTAAAAATTTAAATAAAAAAAAAATTAATATAATAATTACATAAAAAATTCCAACAGTTAAAATTTCAAATATATAAAAAAAAATAATATAATAATTACATAAAAAATTCCAACAGTTTAAATTTCAAATATAAAAAAATTAATGTAATAATAACATAAACATTTTTTTTTAAGCTGAAATTGAAATTTCAAATATCTGTAAAACTTTCGACAACTTTCATTTTCACTTTTCTTTGCTTTAAATTTTTATAATAATAACCATGACATTTATTTTGAGTTTAGTTAATGAAGCTACTGCCGTTGCATTAGGCAAAAATTTAATTAAATGAATTTATAAAGCTGCTTAAATAACTAAGAAAATACACAAAAAGTCTGCTTAAGATTTTACATGTATTTTTTGTCTTGGCTTAAAGTACGCTCAACTATAGTTAGACAATAGGAAAGAAATGTTATGCCGAAGCTGTGATGCTCTTTACAGACTCAAAAACTAAACATTAAATATTTTTTTTGTAGTTATGCGTTACATGCTGCTTGTTAGCATGCATATATTTTTTTTGATAGTGTATAACAAGTTTATAGCTGAACACAGCATACTGTCTTTCAGCTTCTTCTTCATCTTTACCTGTGAGTCGTTAAGGCAGCGCACAAAAGTAGGCAATACAAAAAGCAACAAACCGGCGACGGTAACAGCAACGGCAACGTCGATGTTGTTGCTGTCGTCGCTGGCATTGTGGTCGTTGTCGTTGTCATTGTCGTTGTCGACGTCGACTTCGGCGCCGGCGTCTGCGTCAACGTCGGCGTCTAGTGTGTTTTGGTGCGACGCCAACGCACTTCGACACTCCCATGCACACTTGCAGCATGTCTTAACTCATTAACAGCTGCCACTTTGCCCCACTGCCGTTTTGTCTGCTCTTGTCATTACATTGCTGGTTTTGCTGCTGCTGTTGCTGCACTTGTGCTGCAGCAGAGATTACTTTGCCTGATTCTGTTCTGGCGCTGCCTGCATGTGTGTGTGTGTGAGTGTGTTTCGTGTACAGTTCAGTAGGTGACACCAATGCGCGTAGGTGCTGCCACATATCGTCTGGCCTATTTGCCTCTAGTTGTTGCAACTTTTGTGTGGCTGGCTGTGCCTGCTGCGTGCACTTGATGCTATTGCTCCAGATTTGTATTCACTAGCTCTGAGTAGAGCTGTGAGTGTATGTGTGTGTGTGTGTGTTGGTATTGCTGTAGAGTTGCGTACAATTTAAAGTCAACGATGCTCTTGGGCCTGGGCGTGTCATTAACGCCTTTCATTTTATTATGCACGATATATATATATATATATATATATATATATATGTGAAAAAGTTGAGTTGAGGTAAGTTCTTAATGCTCGTTACTCGCTGATATGCTCAATCTCGCTTTAGTCAGCTTCTCGTTAACTTATACTTCATACTTATTATTCCATTTCCCTCTCGCTCTCTCTCTCTCTCTCTGCTTTCTCTCTTGTTATTCTTCTTTGGCTTTTCTTACACGTAATTATGCAAAAGTTAAATACTGGCAACCAACGGCGTCGTCTCGCCGTCCAGCCGCTTGGAAAAATCATTCAACACTTTTTCTCTGCTGTCGTGTTAAATTATGCAAAAGGCAAAAAAAAAAAAATAAATAAAGTTGCGTGAAGAATGATGAAGAAAAAAATGAAAAAAATAACAAAATGTTGATTTCATTAAGCGCTGCCATTCCATTGGTCATTGCGTGGTGTATGCTGCATTTACTGTACTCCTCTTCATAAATAATTGCATCTCATTGAAATCTCTGGTAATTTGTGGCATGTTGATATGTTGATCGCTTTTACTGACAATTGGCTCTGGTGAATTGCGTAAATCCGTCAAGTGTGTGACGGCAGCACGACCAACAAAATGAGGCCAAACACACACAGTGCGCAATGTATGTTTACGCCTAATTGCAGATGTTGCCAACTGCCAACTGCCAGCAGCCAGCAGTTAGCAGTCGCTTCATGTATCGCTAATGCATATTTTGCATGTATTTTCTGGCCATGAAGCTTTTGCATATAATTAAATATATATATATATATTATCCGTTATATATTAGATGCAATAATAACTATGTAAAATTTTTGTAACTATTGCGTGATAGCACAGATTTTACAGGTTTTTTTTTAAGGGAAAACAAATAACATATAATTTAAGTTAGAGCTACAAAACTTGTGTTAAAGCTTAATTAATAAAATTTAAAATTTTAATGATTTAATTTAAATTAAAATAATTTATTTATATAAAATAAATTTGTATCATTATTTTTTTTTATTTCAATTTTTTTTTTTTTTTAGAACATTAACAATAATATTTTTTGAACCATAAAATTTAAGTAAAAGTTAAATAAATAAAATTAGAAAAAGTTCTAAAAATAATTTTCAATATTAAAATAATAATATAAAAATCGAATTATAATTTTTTTTTTTTTCATTTTTATACATTTTTATATTGTTATTTCCAATTTTATAGAACGAACATTTTTTTTTTTTTTAATTCTAAACGTTTTTATTTTGTTTTTGAATTTTTACAAAAAAAAACATTTGATATATGAAACTTAAGTAAAATTTAAATAAAAAAATAGAAAAAGTTCAAAAAATAATTTTTAATATTAAAATAATAATATAAAAATCGAATTATTATTTTTGGAAATTTGCAACATTTAAATTTTTTTTAATTTTTATAAAAATTTATATTATTATAATAAAAAAAATATTATTATAATAAAACAAAAATTTTTTTTTATTTTATTTTTTTTTAACTTTTAAACGTTTTTATTTTGTTTTTGAATTTGTTTATATATGAAACTTAAGTAAAAGTTCAATAAATAAAATTGGAAAAATATATTCAAATAATTTAAAATTTTAAAAAAAAAATCATTTAAAAATCGATTAATGAATTTTTAAATTTTTTTTACAATTTTTATTTTTATTTATTATTTTTTATGTTAATTTAAAAAAAAAAAAATTCTTTTACAATTTGACGTAACAAAATTTTTTTAAAAATAAAGAAAGAAACAAAAAGTCAAGAATTTTTTCTTGATAAACAAAATATTAAGAATTTCAAAATTAAATCTGAAAAATCTGAAGACAGTTTTTAAATCAATAAAATAACACATTAAATACTTTAGTTAAGCAATTAGAAATGAAATTATTTTGAAATTGAGCTAATTCGTTGAATATTAATTTGAAATATCTTGAAATCTTAATAATACTCAGAAATGATTTTCTCGCAACTATTACACGCTAATTGTTATTTGCATTTAATAATTTTCGTATGTGCACCAATCATCGTCGCCTCGTTATATATACAAACACATATGCAAGCTACACTCACACAGTGTAGAATTGGCACTTAAAGCGACAAGCAGACAGGACACTTAATTACATGCGTGCCACAATTCTGTCGTGTCTCTTTCTCTACTGCAAGTGTGTGTGTGTGTGTGTGTATATGTTGCCTGTCGACAGTGGCTGTAGGCTGTCAATTATGGCATGTTCGACATGGGGCCAGAATTCATGTTTCAGTGTATCAATCAAATGGACATGTTACAATAATTTCATTTCACAACAAAATTAAATGCACTCGCGTGCCATGCATATTTACATGACTATTAAATTAAAAAACATGAATGGACAGGACACGGACATGAATATGCTAGCTAGCTATAGTAGCATGCATGAGCATGTTGTCTCTCTATCTGTCTCTCTGTCTGTCTGTTTGATGTGAGACGAGTGACAGTGAGGCTAAAGATATGAGCTGCTAACGTTTAGTCAACTTTGAATGGCTGCAAAATAAAAAAAATGTTTATTGACATGCACAAATATACAGTGATAGCAATAACTATACATACATACATCTCTCTCTCTCTCTCTATATATATATATATTTTTTTATACGCATCACTTAATAAATCGTTGCACTTTTTGTTTCTTTTTGTTGCAGCAGTAGTAGCAGATATGATGACCACGTCACAGGATTATTTTGGCAATCCTTATGCACTATTTCGCGGTCCACCAACAACATTGCGACCGCGTACATCGCCTCTGAATGTTGGTGCACATGCACACGCTCATGTTGGCGCTTATGCAGCAGCACTTGATTTGCAGACACCGCATAAGCGTCACATTGAAACAGATGTACGCGCACCGCCGCCACCATTGCCACCGCCACCGTTATCGCTGCCACCGTTACCATTACCATCAACATCGCCGAGGTAAGCCAATGTCTAGAGATGCCACAAAAAAAAAAAGGTGTAGCGCTAGACAAGCACAGAATTGTATACGAATTACGAAAATGCATATCAACATCAGTCAACACATCAACACTTCTTTGCTAAGTCTTCAATCAACCAAAAACAGCGATGCACCATAAACAAAAAAACAAAAATCAGAAAAATCAAAAAAAAAAAAAAAAAAAAACCTTTAATTTTCGTATCACATTTCTTTTTTTTTTCTTGTGTGTGTGATAAATTTTTTTTTTTTTTGTCAATTTTGTCATTTAATTGAACAACTTAGTAAAGTAAAATGCCCTTAAAATAGTTACGGCCAAAAAAAAAAAAAAAATAACAGAGAGAAATGTTAAAATAAAAATTTTAGATTCAGCTTTTTGCTTATGTTCAACTTAAATTAATTCAAATTAAATTAAAAAAAAAACATATTCAAAATATTTCGAGTGAGAGTGAAGAAAAATCAAAAGTGTTTGCTACGCTATTTTTAAGCCACATAAAATAAAATAAAAAATAATAATAAATAAATAATTAATAAAATAAAATAAAATAAAAAATAAAAATAAATAAAATTAATTGCTAAAATAATATTTAAAATTAGCTCATTAAGCTGACAATGTGTATACGATATATGTAGTATTCAACTATTCACTGTAAGACAAAAACACCAAAAAGCAATTTTTCAAATTTAAAAAAAATAAAAAAAAAACAAATTAAATTAATCAACATTAAACTTACTATAAATAATATTAGAAACTATTGCAGAGCAGTTCGATAATTAAACATGCAATAAATACAATATGCACTTGTACCGTTGAGGAAGCTGGTTTTTAAGCTAAAATTTATTTAAATAATCAAAAAAAATATATATAAAAAAATCTTGCATAATCTTATTAAAAAAAATTATATTTATGGTCAAGTAGACTAATCAAAATGTTGCCCATAACAGCGTACTATATTTTATAGATAAACATAGTTAATGAATACGAATACGATTACGAATACAACTACAAATATTATTACAATAAATACAAGCTATATACAAATACAGTGCTTAACAAAAGTATACTAATATTTCTAATTAATTAAATAAATTAAAATATAAAAAATATTTTATAATATCTAACGCACAATATAGAATTCTAGATATAGCTTTTGCTTTTTAAAATAATCAAAAAAAAAAAATATATATTTATTACAATATTAGACAAGAACAGCTAAATTTGAGGGTCCACAGTGTTTCTCATACTATTTACTATTAATAAATATTAATATTAATATTAATACAACATATGCTTAATAATTATACTAGCGAAAAAAAAGCATTTACTATTAGTTAGTAGTTTGCATTAAAGTAGTAAACAAGTATACTAAAGCGTCTAAACTAATCAAGTTCTTAATTGACTAACAAAAAAAAAAAAAAAAAAAACACAAATAATGTTCACTAAAAGTATACGTACATATTTAGCCTTATGAAAATTTCATGAATTTTATTGCAAAATTTATATTTAACTTAATAAATAGTTCAGCTAAAGCAATAAATTTAACAATAATTAATATTTAGCACTAAAACTAATACAAAAAGTATACTAGAAATTTAATTGTAATTTTTACATAATTATTATTAAAGTAGTTAAAAAATATAGAAAAAAAAAAAAACAAATTAAGTTTTGTAGAATTTTCTAGGCGACATTTGTTTATGCCTAAAAGTAAATTTTTTAGTAGTTTATTTAATCAAAAAAGCAAAAAGAAAAAAAAAACAAGGCATAAACACAACGCACCTAACGAGCACATTGTAAAATGCAAAATTTTAAACCCAAAGTACAAAATATATTTCATTAGTATTATCCAAGCAAAGAAATTGGCAAAATCAAGCAGATAATTATATTAGATATAAGATTTCAAATAGAAAACCAAAAGACAAATGTAAAGCAAACACTTTTGCAAGTGACTAGAAAATATTTATTACTCTATAAAATACTAAGCCAAAATCAAGCATCAACTGTGAATGAAAGATGAACAAAATGGAAATAATAGATGGAAATCCTGTATGAAAATCCTGTCTTCAATCAACAAAAAAAAAACCGAAAAACCGAAAAACAAGGACAAGGACTCCAACAAACCAAAAACCAAAATCATCAATCAACATATTTAATCCAAAAACTAAAAAAAAAAAATACTTAAGCATAAACAATTGCTTTATAGTTGAACAATTTATTAGCTTAGCAAGTTGAACAAGAACTTTTTCTCCATTTATCTATCTCTCTTTCTCTCTCTTAAATATAATCAAAACGTAACCTAAACAACAATCAACATGCACCCTAAAAACCAAATCAAATCTAAAAAAAAAACTAAAAAAAAACCTGTCAACGAGCGCGGTAAGTCAAGAGCCATTTACATTTAACTGTAAACAGTAACTTTCAACCAAATCAAACTGAATCACCTAACCCCTTCCCCCCCCACTCACATGTCTAGTCAACGTAGTGGCAACAAAAAAAAAATAAAAAAATCGTAGTAAAAAAAAAAACCTTAGCTCATAGTTTAGCATAGACTTTGCATTCGGTCGGCATTGAGCCAAATGTTGGATAAAAGTTTGAAGAAAGACATTGTGCATGTGAAGGGTGCACGGCCCTGCTGCCGTTTGCTACCATAATCAAAATGTAGCGGATTAGTTAGTCCTAGGTATTAAGATCTAGATGCATTGTGATGCATGCCAAACAACAAATTGTGTGAGCTGTAATCTTATGAGCCAAATGGTACAGCAACATGCAACACTATTCGAGTGGCATATACAATTAATTCACATTCAAAATTTATCCCCCACATGCAACTAATATATTTTAACATATTCTAAACTATTCCAATATATATATATATATATATAAAGTCATAGTATAGAAAACATGCAAACTCTATTATAAAAAAACTATGAGAAAAAGAAAAGAGCAAAACAACTAAATAAAATATTAAGCAATTTAATTTTTTTTTGTTTTTATTTTATTTTTTTTTTTTGTTAATCTTATGCAAATTGTAATTTAATTTGCGATAAGATTATTATCATTTATGATCCCCTTTAGCTCACATTTGACCCTTAACTCACGACTCGCAACTATAATCGAAAACTAACGGAAATGTCTTTACAAGCGCCCTAATGCGAGAGCTATGCAAGTGCCGCGAAACACGCCAAATCTTTGTCTTCATATACTCTACATATTATGCTATTATATTTATTCTCATACGCTTTTCATATCTAATATTATACTTCAGCTTATACTTGAAGGTGTTATCTCAAATTTTTTTACAAAAAAAGTTGAAAAAATATTTTTATATACAAATTTTTAATTTTTATAACAAATTTTTACATAAAATTTTAAATTTATATAA